>JAWNMV010000137.1:0-33135 GCA_035043635.1 Drosophila rellima | reverse complement strand
GATACGAGGCATATATCAGCATCAACAGCCGAGTCGATACATCCATGTCTGTCTGTCCGTGTAAACAAAAGAATCTCAGAGATGGTAAGGGCTAGGACCACCAAATTTGGAATATAGACTCCCTATTAAGTCAGGCAGATCGAGTTTATGTTCAAATTTCGCCACACTCATTGTAGGGCGCCTAATTCGAAAAAACCTGACATAACCTTTAATTTGGGGTTATAGGTTAAATCTTTAAATTTTTTTTATTGGATTGGTCCATAAGTACTGAAGATATTAACAATTTTGTGACGAGGCAGCAGAAAAATATAATTAAAATGATTAATTAATTCCTTTTATATTTACTACATACATATACAATTACATTTCCTCAATATACTAGCAGCAGCTCGTTGAATTTTGCATTTGCTAACTTTACACACTCTTGCTTACATACATATGGACACATGCTCCCTTTCAATGCTCTCTCTCAATGCTCTCAAGAGTGCACTTCTTTGCTCTTTGCTCAACTTCATTGTCTCTCTCTCTCTCTCTCAAAAAAAAAAGTTTGTCATTGGCCCGTGCCAATTCAATAGCAATTCCAAAAGAGGGACGTAAAAACTAGAGCTGAGAAAACATCGATAATGGAGATATTCGATATTTTCAAAGTTTTCTATACAAAAATTCGATATTATCGATTGTATCGTTTTTCACCAACATCTATTTATTCAAATAACAAAAGTGATAATTTTAAAGAAGTTCAGTCTTTCAAGACAATATTAAAAAATTAAAATCTGATAGTTCACAGTACAAATAGAAAACGAAACAAATATTTTAAGAACTTGTTCATAATTTGACAACTTCCAGCCGCCAACAACAATTAATTTTGCTCTTGCGTCAAAAACCGTGTTATGGTCGGCGATGAACTATCAAAGCTATCGATTCGATAGGCCTTAGCTGTTACCAGGGCCACCTATGGGCAGTAGGCAAAACTGATGAACCGGCTTAGAATATCGGCGTCGACTAACACATTCCAAACTTAGGATAGTAGGGATTAGGGAATAAGAAGATTAGGATTTTGACAAGAGAATATGAGGTTAGGGTTGTTTTTAGTTGAGTTTTGGTTAGAGAGAAGGAGATTCGCGTGGTTGAGGCAAGAGAAGAGATAGTGTAGTCGTGCGCGGTAACAATCTGTGAAACAAAATAAATAGTATGAAATAAACACAATATACACGACACGTAAACGCCGCAGCAGCCACAAAATACGCACGCATAACGAGGGTCCTAGACGGAGCAGCACGCAACACAGCACACCACACTACCGGATGAAGCAGAGGCTGGATCGCACACACAAAGAGGCAGGAACCCAGCATATGTATGCATACTTACATACATTGTTGTAATCTTGCTAGTCTGTTCCCACAAAGAGCTTGTTAGGGAAGCCATATCGATACTTACCCCCAATTAATAATCACACACACACCGTATTTATTTATTTTGTAATTAAATTATTATTTATGTTAAATATTTAACGCACTTAGCACTTATACACAAACTTAGACATTTAGTTTGTTTACATTATTGTTAGAGTTGCCAGAAAGCTCAATTTTAGTCAGTGTCGTGCGATAGTTGTTAGTGTTGTTAGTTATGTGTCTTAAGCATAGTACTGACAGTTAAAAAAAGGCCTCGTAGAACTTGAAATTTAGCTCCGCTAATAGATCCAGAGACTCGATAAAAACGGAGTTGCCAGATAAGCAACAGGCGTTGTCCAGCACTGTTTGACAGGCCTTGAAGAACTTCGAACTGTTTAGAGTTTTACTAGGTATATAGCAGAGAAATTTCCGGCACACAAGTGAAAACGAAGACGAATGCATGAATTTGGTCAATAACGACGACAATATTAGTTGATTATAAGCAAGAACGTAAACTGAAATCGTTTTTGTGGACATAAATTAAATCATTTTGTTTTTTTTTGTATTAATACAAATGGAGAATCTGCCATAACATATTTCTCCTACATTAACATTAATTTACATTTTCCATTGCGTATTCTCTCCTCTTTTTACCAAAATCAGCTTTGCATGTTCAAATTTAAAACAAACTACAGTTGAGGTATAGAGTTACCACTCAACTTTTTGTGATTTGTTCGTGTTGCATTGGCAACACTGCCTTTCTGCTGGTAGGCAGAAAAAGATTGAGCATTTTACGCCGCTAAAAATTGTTTAAGTTTGAGTACTAAGTTTTAGTGTGAAATATCGTATGGAATTTGTTTAAGAATAGGGATTCAAATGTTAGGTATAATTATAATTAGTAAACATAATTAAATATTATAGCGTTATATTAAAAATGGTTTGTTAAATTATTTATTCGGGTGAGATGGGCATGTGGTGAGGTTGGGTGAAGTTTGGATCAGGGAGTCGGCACAGAAATATCGAAAGCCGACTATAGGATGGGAGGGCATCGTAGAGGTGGATTCTATCATCTGTCCACCGAATCCTTGCCAGCAGATTGTCCGTGTTAGGTGTTGTGAAACCAGTCCGAGTACTTTTTCCGAAAATAAAAATATAAATTATTGTTACCCGACTCGCCAGATATCGAGGACTTACTCATCCCAAGGGAAAAGGGTCAAGGATCAGGATTCCGCCTTAAGCAGGCGGCTGAATTTTATATTAAAAAAAATTAAATAGAAAATATCGTCGACTTTGCCCGGCGCGCATCGGACAACCAGCTTTGATTGGACCGCGGGGAGGACCTCAAAGCCTTACCTGTTGCTGCCACGGTTAGGTGTGGTGTGGCGTCTGGTTAAGGATGGCGATATCGAGTAGTCAGATCTAGCGGCTGGTCCAGGAATGGAACCACTAGTTGCAATCTGCGTTGCCGTTCCTAGGCCTGATGAAGTACATTTCGTTTACAATTAAAGCTCAAGCAAAATAAATACTTGCTATATTAGTCTAGACCATGGCTGTGGTCCGCGTCTTGGATTTTCTTTGCCAATTCGTTTGTTGTCCAGTCTTGTCAGTGTCTAGTATCGCTAGCGTTCCATAGTCCAAAATGTCGATTTGTGAGTAGGAGCCTGCTGGCAAGTAGGAGAGACGATAGTTACCGACGGATACCCATCCTCGCCCATATTCATCTCACCCAGTTTTTTTTTTTGCTAAGTTATATTCGATAGTTTGTGTTTGTAGTTTCTTTTTGTTTCTTTATTTGTCAGCCCATACATTTTTAGTACCTTGCGATTATTATAAAAATAACCGTTGTTATTACAGGGTATTTTTTTTGCTTATCTGGTTGATTAATAAAAGTAAAAGTTATTTTTAGGACAATTTTCATATTTATTAATATAGGGTATTATATAGGATAAGGTTATAAAATTAGGGAAAAAAAGTAGCTTGTCCACTTTCTGTTATTTATTATATTTGTTGAATGTTTTAGAGAATAATTTATAAAAGAAAAACAAAACAATAAATATAATATACACAAATACAATAGATAACAAACTTAAATGGTAAGGGGAGCAAGTAGTAAGAAGAAGAACATTAGGAGATTAGCAAATAAATATTTAGAAATAGAGCAATTGGTTAATCGAGGAAAGGGAATGAGCTCGGTCAATAAGGATCAACAGTCGGCTGAGCGTAAGCTAAGACGCAGCCTTGATTTTTTCCGATATAGAGGAGTGGAGGAAATGAGTCCCACGACGCGATCGCAGGCTGCTAAGCACGACGCTGAAGAAGAGTCGGCAAAGCACGGGGGATCTGCCATTGAGTCAGAGTCCCTACGTAACGCAGTCGGAGGCGCGCGACAGTACACGGAAGCAGTTCCGAAGCAACGGTATTCCGAGTTGCTGAATCCGGAGAAACCTGTTGCTCAACATGGGGATGCCGTAGGAAATGCGCAGACGGCAGAGATCCCGAGCGAGATATCTGATATAAATGTCGCGTTGTTCCAGGCACAGGAGACTTACAGGACAGCAATGTCGTCACAGCTGTCCGAATTCCAGGCTGAGATCCGCATGGAAATGCTGGCCTTCATGTTGGAGATCCAGGACACGGTTAGGAGCGCGCGTCAAGCAGATCCCGCGCCATCAAAGCAGATCCGGGAACCAACAGTTGCGGCTCCCGCACATGAAGCAGCTTTTAATTACGCCAATAGTTGGACTGATAGTAGGGCACTGGAAGCGCAGCAGATGGAGCAAGAGGGATATCGGATCGGCAGCAAAGCCGGACTAGTTCTCCAGGACCCAGCTCAAGCGGACGTGCACATTTCCGGTCAGATCCTATGCAGGTTCGGCGCTGGGGGCTTACATTCGATGGAAGCTCTAAAAGTATGCCCGTGAAGGAGTTTATATATCGCGTGGAGCATATGAAAAAATCTTACTAGTTGCCCTGGGCTGAGGTGATCCGGGATTTCCATCTGCTTGTGGACGGGAGAGCCAAAGAGTGGTTCTGGATGCACGCGAGGACCGAAAAGGTGATGGATTGGCCAAATTTGAGGTACTGTTTGCAAAAACAGTTCCAGACCCGGAAGTCCAGCTTCGAGCAGGAGCAAGAGCTTCGGGAACGGCGACAGCGACCTGGCGAAAAAAATGTTTCCAGGAAATGCTATCTCTTCGGTCAAGACTGGACACACATTTCTCCGATCGAGACTTGATCCGGGTGATCAAGGTCAAAATTAAGGATAGCATATCCCGAGAGATCTACCCTATGTATATCACCAGCCTAGATATGTTGAGGGATGAGTGTCACGATGTCGAGAAGTGGGTAGCCAATCGATGGAGTCGCCCACCGGGCAGACAGCCGCCGCTGAGGCCTTTTAAGGAGCGACACCTGGTCCATGAGGCGTATGTTTCCGAGCCGGAGGCAATTCCCGAGGAGGAATCGCCTGAAGCGGTGGAGGCGTTGTATAGACCGCACCCTGGCGGAGGCGAGAATGCTCCTCCCTTAGTGTGCTGGAATTGTGCGCAGGGCGGGCACATATTTTGGGAATGAGAGTCCCCGGTGCGTAACATTTTCTGTTACCGCTGTGACCTGCCGGAGGTAGCTTTGCCGCAATGTCCGAGTTGCCAATCGGGAAACAGTCGACGGAGCATGACGAAGGTGGAGGAGTCATGCTCTGCAGGTCCGGCAATCAATTTGCATGTTAGCTGTAGATAATAAGTTTAAGGAAAATATAAGGATATTTAAGTCTAAAATATCAGAAAAAAAGGAAGCGCACCTGAACGATACTAATTGGTCGGCTCGACAGCCCGTGGAAATGAGACGAACCGCATATGAAGAAGCCAGAGCACGAATCTTTAATAAAAATCCGATCGAGGAGCAGGCGCAGATACAGAACACGCAGTCGGGAACGCCGGCGCATGTGCGACTCGGTTCAGGTGGCGGTCAACGACGACCGGCAGGTTCTTGCTGAGATTCAGCTCCAAGGACGGCATTTAGTGGGTCTATTGGACACAGGAGCATCCATGAGTCTGCTTGGAACAGGCGGCCCGGAGTTGATTCAGCAGCTGGGGCTGAAGATGACGCCATCGACGACTACGGTACAAGCAGCTGGCGGCACGAAGCACAGGATTCTCGGCAAAATTGAAGCGTCTGTAAATTACGCAAACATGGAACGTTTGCTCACGCTTTACGTGTGTCCTTTTCTTCAGCAATCCCTCTATTTGGGAATCGACTTCTGGCGGAAATTCGGTCTTGCACCTAGCATAGTAGGAGTCGAGGCGTTGGATCAAGTGGAATCGGAGTTCCTGACGAAGAGCGAGCCAATCGAACCGCACATCTTGGTCGCAGCACGGCAGGACAGGCTAGAATTGGTGAAGAGTCAGTTCAGGTCGTACGAACGGGAAGGATTGGGATAGACTCACCTGGAGCAGCACACAAAACAGCTGGTAGATGGAGCAGTGCCAGTGAAGGTGCGGTTTTATCCGGTGTCTCCGGCAGTCCAGCAGTTGCTTTTTGCGGAGGTGGATGAAAGGCTGCGACTAGGAGTGATAGAGCTCAGCGAGAGCCCATGGAGCAACCGAATGACCTTGGTGCGGAAGCCCGGAAAGAATCGGATGTGTTCGAATGCCCAGAAACTGAATGCCGTTACGGTGAAGGATGCGTACCCGCTACAAAACATCGAGTCTATTCTGAGCCGAGTGGATGACACTGTTTTCATTAGTAGCGTCGATCTGAAGCATGCATTTTGGCAAATAGAGCTCGATCGGAAAAGCCGGGAAAACACAGCATTCACAATTCCAGGTCGCCCTCTATACCAGTTCCGGATGATGCCGTTCGGACTGTGCAACGCTGCGCAACGCTTGTGCCGATTGATGGACCGTGTCATACCCAAGCACTTAGGAGCAAGGTCTTTGTTTACTTGGACGATCTACTCATCATATCCAAGACATTTGAGGAGCATATGGAGCTGGTGTCCAAAGTGGCAAAATGTCTAAGTTCCGAAAACCTGACAATTGGCCTGCAGAAGTCCAATTTCTGTTTCAAGTACCTTCGGTACCTGGGGTATGTTATCGGTGAGGGATCGTTGCGGACGGATCCAGAAAAGGTGGAAGCGATTCTCCGGATTCCAGTGCCAAAGAGCGTACGGCAGCTGAGGAGTTTCTTGGGTACCGCTGGATGGTACCGTAGATTCGTCCGGGATTTTTCAGGATTATCTGCTCCCCTGACACATTGCTTGAAGGAGAAAACCAAGTTCCGGATGACCGAGGAGGCAGTCACTGCGTTCCATGCGCTCAAGAAAGCGCTTACTTGTGCTCTAGTTCTGGAGTTTCCTATTTCATCCAGTGCGACGCTAGCCATGTGGGTATTGGGGCGATCCTCTTCCAGAGGGATGATGAGGGCTCCGACAGGCCAATAGCTTTCTTTTCAGCTAAGCTTCGAGGAGCGCAACTGAATTACAGCGTGACGGAAAAGGAATGCTTGGCAGCGGTTAAGGCTGTCGAGAGATTCAGGCCGTACGTAGAATTAATGATCATCGCGGATCACGCCAGCCTACAGTGGTTGATGACGCTGAAGGATCTGAGTGGACGTCTGGCAAAGTGGTCGTTAGCTCTTCAAGCGTTTCAGTTTAGTATAGAACATCGGAAAGGAAAGGACAATGTGGTGGCCGATATGCTGTCTAGACCATTCGAGCTGGATGAGCTGGAGCTATTCGACTTTGAGACCACGGCTTTTAAGAGCGACGAGTATCTAGAGCGGCTGAAGGTAGTGCTGGAGCACAAGGACCAGT
The DNA here is from genome assembly GCA_035043635.1 of Drosophila rellima. Classification (NCBI taxonomy): domain Eukaryota; kingdom Metazoa; phylum Arthropoda; class Insecta; order Diptera; family Drosophilidae; genus Drosophila; species Drosophila rellima. Next base: position 25,932 of record JAWNMV010000137.1, on the reverse strand, counting down.
TCCCAGATCTTCGAGTCCAGGAAGGACTCCTGTTCAAGCGCACTCAGTTCGCTCGCGAGGACAGGGAAGAATTCTAGTGGAAGTTGTGGATCCCGGAAGCCATCGCCAGTACTCTCATACAGCAGGCACACTATGGAGAGAACCGGATGCATAGAGGTGTGGGTAAGACGTTGGCGCGGCTCCAGCAGTGTTACTACTGGCCCAGGATGACGGTGCAGGTGCTGGGCTGTGCAACGTGCAAAGAGACCAAACACACTAGCCAAATAACCAGGCCTTTAATGGGGAAGAAAGTGCACACCGAACAACCTATGCAGAAGCTGTATCTGGATTTCCTGGGCAAATATCCGAGGTCAAGGAGAGGGAACGCTTACATCCTCATAGCACTGGACCACTTCACCAACTTCGTTTGGCTCAGCCCAATCGCGAACGCGACGGCACTGACAACTGTGAAAATTTTAAAGGATGAGATTTTCTCGCAATTTTGAGTACCGGAGGTGATACATACCGATAACGGGAAACAGTTTACTTCGCAAGAGATCGGAGCGCTGATGCATCACCACGGGATCAAGCATTCGAGAACCGCAAGCGAATGCATCGGAACGGGTGAATCAGTCGGTGCTGGCAGCGATTCGTACCCACGTGAATGAGGACCAGACGACGTGGGATGAGAAATTGTCGGAGATACAGGCGGCGCTATGCAGTGCAGTTCACGTTGGCATAGGAGTTTCGCCATACTTTGCTTTATTTGGGCAAATCCAGGAGACGTTGCACCAGGCCTAAGAGAATGCGGAAAGGAGGTACAATATGAAGGCACGAAGGATACAATGAGTGACTTCCGCCGAAATGTCAACGCGAAATTCTGCAGGAAGTATGTAAAGTATAGGATTGCGAAGGCAGTGGGAAACAGCCTCTATGAGCTGGAAACCCTGCAGGGCGTCCCGCTCGGAATCTTCCACGCCAAGGACCTCAAACAATGAGGCACGTCGGTCGGATATTGCCCGGATAGCTCAGTCGGCAGAGCATTAGACTATTAATCTCAGGGTGTGGGCGGTGGCCTACGTTGGCGCCATGGGCTCAAATCTTCTACTTTCTCTCTTTCCAGTTTGGCGCGGCCAGCTAATCCGCGCAGACGCAGAACCTCCCCGCGCTCGAGTTGCCGCCCACATAAAGTCCCTTGATTGATATTGTCCACCAGTAGAAATTTAAGTTATAATTGTTAATATTTATGTACGTGTTTATAAGCATATGTGTGCATACTTACATACATTGTTGTAATCTTGCTAGTCTGTCCCCACAAAAAGCTCTTTAGGGAAGCCATATCGATACTTACCCCAAATTAATAATCACACACACACCGTATTTATTTATTTTGTAATTAAATTATTATTTATGTTAAATATTTAACGCATTTAGCACTTATACACAAACTTAGACATTTAGTTTGTTTACATTATTGTTAGAGTTGCCAGAAAGCTCAATTTTAGTCAGTGTCGTGCGATAGTTGTTAGTGTTGTTAGTTATGTGTCTTAAGCATAGTACTGACAGTTAAATAAAGGCCTCGTAGAAACCTGAACTCCACATAAAAAAAAGCGCTGGCGTAATGTGAAGAAGAAGAACTTGAAATTTAGCTCCGCTAATAGATCCAGAGACTCGATAAAAACGGAGTTGCCAGATAAGCAACAGGCGTTGTCCAGCACTGTTTGACAGGCCTTGAAGAACATCGAACTGTTTAGAGTTTTACTAGGTATATAGCAGAGAAATTTCCGGCACACAAGTGAAAACGAAGTCGAATGCATGAATTTGGTCAATAACGACGACAATATTAGTTGATTATAAGCAAGAACGTAAACTGAAATCGTTTTTGTGGACATAAATTAAATCATTTTGTTTTTTTTTTGTATTAATACAAATGGAGAATCTGTCATAACATATTTCTCCTACATTAACATTAATTTACATTTTCCATTGCGTATTCTCTCCTCTTTTTACCAAAATCAGCTTTGCATGTTCAAATTTAAAACAAACTACAGGTGAGGTATAGAGTTACCACTCAACTTTTTTTATATAATTAGTAAACATAATTAAATATTATAGCGTTATTGTAAAAATGGTTTGTTAAATTATTTATTCGGGTGAGATGGGCATGTGGTGAGGTTGGTTGAAGTTTGGATTAGGGAGTCGGCACAGAAATATCGAAAGCCGACTATAGGATGGGAGGGCATCGTAGAGGTGGATTCTAGCATCTGTCCACCGAATCCTTGCCAGCAGATTGTCCGTGTTAGGTGTTGTGAAACCAGTCCGAGTACTTTTTCCGAAAATAAAAATATAAATTATTGTTACCCGACTTGCCAGATATCGAGGTCTTACTCATCCCTGGGTAATGCCGATAGCTATCCGGCGAATCGATATCTGGTTGCGATAGTCAATTCGGACCATAACAACAGTGATCAAAAAATGAGCTCAACTTTCGTTAACTATCGAAGTCGAAACATCGATAGTCTAAAAATAAATTAAAAATTCGATATATCGATACTATTGTGAGTGGTTGACCCAGCTCTACTAAAAACCATTGTCTATCTATATTGAGTGAGGGCCCCCGCTCATTATTCCTACGTCTATGCACATTTGCTTCACTTTTCAATTCGTTACCTACATTTGCAGTGAACGGGTGTCATATATTAATTGCGAAGATTGACTGTGTTGTATTTACCCTGAGCGGGAATATTTATATTTAATTTTGTGACGAATAATATTAAATTAAATATATGAAATGAAATAAAAATGTTTTTTTAAATATTCGTAAAACTGTGGCATGTAAGGATTAGTATAAAAATTGTTGCCCTTTCTAGAGGTATCTGAATCGAACTTGCTTCGTTTTGCAAAGGCATCTTTCTGTCGAGTGCACTCGACTGTTTCGCTTGTTCATCTTAAATCCGATTAGATTTATTTTAAACTATTTCTGAAAATTAATTTTGAATATTTCATTTTAAATATAGCAGATAGAAGCTAAACTTGACTTTAACTTCGTTGCTGGAATTTTATTATTCAATTGAAGTAGCTCTAGCAGTTTTCGATTGCGAGAGTTGATATCGATAATACAAATTAAAGAGGAATTCAGAACAGCTCGGTTTAGTCTTTGCCGCTCGGTTTTGTTGTTCATGCTATATTTAATAGATATTCATCAAAAAATTCTTTTAAAATATATTTCAACTTTAAACAGTTAAAGTTGCGATGTTAAACGATTATGTTCAAATTTATTAGTATTTTCTGTTTCTAATTTTATGAATTTATTTTAATGCTTTAAATAGCATTTACTTTTAATTCCACTGACTCTACTGCGCACATTTTGAAAACGACAATTTTTGACCAATTTTGAAGTTCAGAACAGCAAACAACTCGATTTGCGGCAATTCCACTCGTTTTCGGAATTCGCAACAGGCCCGATAATATGTATTTTCAAAAAATGGTATATATTTAAAATTTTAGTAAACCTAAATGCATAAGTTTACTTATCACTTTATTAACACTTGAATTCAATAATTAATTTAGAGATTATCTTAGAGACGTGCGTAGTGTCACTAAGCAAATAGCTTGAATGTGTCATTCATTATTGTTTGCGGAGCGGGAAATATTTTCAGAGTGGACGCTCCGCAAACAATAACGAATGACACATTCGTTTGTATGGGATGAGTTCTCTATAGGTTATTTGCTTAGGGTTTTGTGCAACCAAACGCCATATCGAACTCAATCAAACGCGAGAGTTCGTAGCTGACCTGGCTGCGTGTATTTCACATAACTTAGTAAGATTTCTAAGCAGCGTTTTGTGCAACCTAACTCCACATCGAACTCAAACAAACGCGAAAGCTCATAGCTGTCTTGGCTGCGTGTATTTCATACAACAAAGTAAGAATTCTGAGCTGCGTTTTGAACGGCCGAGTACTACGACGAACTCAAAGAAATGTGTGAGTTCGTGGCTGTCTTTTCTACAGGAAACTTCTACTTCTGAGTAGCGTTTTGTTGAGCAGCTATGTTGAACTCACGCAAATGCGAGAGCTTATAGCTGACTTGGCTGGAAGGATTTAACGCCTTGAGACGATTCTGATTGCTGAGCGCGCCCCTGACAGCTTATACCTTCAGGGATGTGCAACTTAATCCTGAAATTTTCTGTGCACCGGCTGTATAGAATTTGGTCAGCTCATGTCTGAAATCCCAGCTGGGGTGTAAAAGCGAATGAGGGATTTACATGAGCTCGGATCGCAGAACTGTGAGCGCGCTGTACGAATGCTTTTCACTTCTCTGTGCAAAATTTACGAGTGGGTTATTTTTAAGTAGGGTGACTTAAAATAGGAGTATACACAAGTAAATAATAATGAGAAACGAATATTAATTAAAGTACTTTATTACTGATATAAATACATATATAGTATACATTAAAAAAAAAATTTTTTATGAGATTGACTTGTAAGTCGGGTCTAGGTTGGTGTCTCTTGTCTGTAGGGTCTAATCAGCATCCGAACATACCGCAGAGATCCTGTTGGACCGGGTACAAACGTTTTCCATAGAATACCCTTAAAATAACCAATCTCTTGCCCATACTTGAACTGGAAGGTTCCAAACAAATTGCTGTCAATGAAAGAAAAAATATATATGTTATTAAATTTAAAAATTATATCATAAATTTGCTCCATAATGGAGCCTCCGTTTATATTAACAAACAGACACGTATTTAGACAGACAAGCTCGCTTCATTATCGAAAATTTGGTGTGAAAATATCAACACATATGGAAAATGAAACAGGTGTACAACTTTTTCTTTAAGTGAAAATTAATTATTTAATGAACACTCATTGGAAAACAATAATTTTATTTATGGGAGGTAAGATGATTCCGATTTATTTAACACCAAAATTAGAACTAATGTACAACCTGATCTTATGCTGCAAGTCAACTATGTTTATGCTAAAGCAAAGTACCCAGTAGCTGAAAATAATGTTTGAAAGGTATCAACACCATATAAAAAAAACTGGCTGGAAATTATTTTGTAAGGCTATTTCTAAACCCATGTATTCACTACCTAAATGTGAACTGCTCAGAAAAATTTCGGGTGTTTTACAACACAGTGTGGTAAACAGCTTGTAGATATATTTTGACTTCTCAAAACATCGATTCAATCAGTGTTTCGACTGGTCGAAATATTTTTGATATGAAATGGCGGCAGAATAAAAGCCAGATTGAGCTTCTCGTACACGAAGAGAGAATCCAAATGATTGATGAGGTGCAACAAAGGCCAATATTGTGGGACTTGACCAAAAAAAAATGTTGATGGAATTTTTATAAAAAGTGCCCTGGAGAAGTGGTTATTTATCCCATATTAGTCATTGCCACTTATCTTATCATGTCCAATTGGTCCAGTTTCCATTTTTGTTATTCGCAATTTTATTTATTTGTTTGTTGTGCACAGCTGACGCAACAATGTGACAAATCCACTTTTCAGAGATTATTGGTGTTATGCTGTCACACTACAATTTGTAAGCCAGATATCAAAACATTGAACATTTTGAGCGCCCAAAATATTTTCAGTTACTGGGTACTTTACTGAAATCTTTTTTCCTATAGCCTAGTACGGAGACTTATAAAATTTGTATCGGCTTAAAGTGCTCAATATTTTTCTGTCCACCAGCAGAAAAATAGTTTTCATAATAGAGATGGGCACGTGCCTCCCTTTGAAGGCCGGGCCCGGCTCGAGCCCGAAACATATTTTTAAGGCCCGGCCCGGCCCGATATTACTATAGGAAAAAAAAATTTAATTTTTTCCTTATTCATTTTGCCGCTTTGTCGCCTTCTTCTTCTTATAAACACACGTGAAACTAAGTTTGACAAACTTATCGATAAGTGTCATATCGACAAAAGAGATGTTTAAATAATATAGCAGTGAATTATAGATATATTTTTACCAATCGATATTAAAATATTTTTTAAATCGTGACTTTTCGGGCCTACCGGGCTTTTGGATTAGGTCCGGGCCCTCACGATAAAAAGCCCGTTTTCTATTTTCATGCACGAAGCCCGGGGATTTTTTGAAGAGGCCCGCGGGGCACGAAGCCCGCACAGGCCCGTGCCCATATCTAGTTCTTAATATAGGAGACATATGCGATGGCACGCAAGCACAGCGCTTGTTCGGTGCACCCATCTCTTTTCAACCTCCTATGTAGATTCTTCATTTGTATTAATACAAAAAAACAAAATAATTATTATTCTTGCTTATAATCTACCAATATTGTCGTCGTTATTGACCAAATTCAAGCATTCTTCTTCGTATCCACTTGTGTGCCGGATATTTCTCTGCTAAATACCTAGAAAAACTCTAAACAGTTCGATGTTCTTCAAGGCCAGTCAGCTGTTTGCAAACACTTCTGGAATACGCCAGTTCCATTTCTGGCAGATTAGTTTTTTCTTAAATCTCAGGATCTACTAGCGGACACAATTGTCAAGTTCTTTTTCTTCATATTCCGCCAGCGTTTTTTTGTATAAAGTGTCAGTACTATGCTTAAAGACGGGAATCTGGGTGTTTATGTTAAAGCAAAGTACCCAGTAGCTGAAAATCTTGTTTGAAAGGTAACAACTCCATATAAAGCAAGCGGAACAGTTGAGTGCAATCGACAGTAAGATACCCTGAGCCTAGGTAAAACGCAGCAAATTCGATTAAGATATCTCAAGAAAGCGCAATATTTTTATAATCATCCTTAATTATCGACGAATCTTTTCTATGGCAGCTATCATACATACATATATAATATAAATGAGTGTATGTACCAACTTGCACGATAGTATTAAATTTTGTAAACACATTATAAGGAAAAAATAAAAAAAACCGAAAATTAAAACGACCTCTAACAGACGGGCATGGTATCCCCCTACCATCTGACCCATGTACCGATTGTTTTGGCGCTGGCAAGTGTGTAATACATGCATTCAGGAAAACAATTTAACTTAACGAAATACATAAAATTCTGCATGCACCGCCCGGACTCGAACTCGCGTCTCATGTTTAGCATGCCGCCCACCTTTCACTTTGACCACTGCGCCAGTTAGGCAGACGCTGGCTAACTCGATATACATAAATACATACATTCTGGCAGAGTAAATATAAAATGAATTTATTAATCGTTTTAATTATATTTCCTTGCTGCCACAAACTTATTAATATCTTCACTAATTATGAACAATCCAGTTGAAAATTGATAATTAGATGATGGGCATTTAAAGATTTAAGGCCTGTCTCCAGCACCGCGAAAAATTTATGTCAGAAATTTGCTAGTTATTTCGTGTATGTGGGACATAACTAAAACAGTGTAACCATATATCGAATCAGCTGTGTATTTGGCTGCATTTTTCACTAGACACATCCGAAATAATTGACAGCAATATATTCCTGAGCTGTCAATCAGCTGTTCTCTCAGTCCACAAACGCAATCGGTAGGCTATTTTTCGATTTACTCAAGAAACGAAAACGTAAAATAAAAATTCCTGGCACAGTGCTGGATACCCGGCTTTAGCCTACAACCCTAAATTAAAGGTGATGTCAGGTTTTTTCGAATTACGCCCTTCACAGTGAGCGTGGCGAAATTTCAACATAAACTCGATCTGCCCGACTTAATGGGGAGTCTATTTTCCAAATTTGGTGGTCCTAGCCCTTACCGTCTCTGAGATCCTTTTGTTTACGAGGTAAAAGTCTAGTGACGAAAACATTTCCATTCCCCAAAATTTCTGATATTCAATTTTGTGACGAACGAAATTAAATAACTTATTCTACAAAAATAAAAACAGTTTTTCATTCTGCACATTGCGCAATAAGGTCCCGATCCTTCTCACATAATAAAAATAACATTTTTTCGCAGTGCCGAATGCCAAACTGTGTTTTTTTTTTGAATAAGTTATTTATACAATTAATATCGTTCGTCAAAAAATCAAAATACCTTTCAAACGATATATAGAGCATATCTGTAGCTTCTATCGCTTGGATACTTTAGGGGTGTCAATTTTAGCGGGTTTAAGCGATTTCCCTAAACTAGCTATTTTTAGAAATAGTCGTAACACAAACGTTTCTAGTTTTTTGATGGGGAATAGATCCACATTCACAAATATAAGCTATTTTAACGCTTTGATACAAACAAACAAACAAAAAGACTGACTTTTTATTTCATTTTTGGAATAAAATAAAAAATAGTACCAAAAAGCTCTAACGGCCCCATTTGCTGCAATATTCTAAACTTCGCCCCTTCCATTTACACCTGCTTATCTCACGAACCAGGTGAGCTTTCAATAGTATTAGAATGCACTTTAGCTAGTTAGATCTATTCCTTTCGATCGGTTCCGACCCGATCGGACAGTCCTAGCAAATTTTCCATTCTTCCTGTGTAAATTACTAGTCGCCTTTTGCAGCCTTCGTGATGTTTTCGTCACTAGCGTGGACTGCCGTCCGCAGTGATATATATACTTTATGGGGTCGGAGATGCTTCCTTCTGCCCGTTACATACTTTGGCACAAACTAAAGCAAAGTACTCAGTAGATGAAAACATTTTGGGCGCTCAAAATGTTTAATGTTTTGATATCTGGCTTACAAACTGCAGTGTGACAGCATAACACCCAAAAGCTCTGCAAAGTTGACTGGTCACACTGTTGCGACACTGCGCACAACAAACAAATAAATAATATTGCGAGTAAAAAAAGTGAGAACATGGACCAAGTGAACATACTACCCTAATTATGGGATTAATGGCCACTTATATGCTGTTCTGAAAGAGGCCGAAGAAGAGCAGGAACGCAAACGCATATTTGCGAGAAAGAAAGATCAAGGGGCGATATAGTAACGTAGCTTTCCCAGGCATTTTTTATGTTTGTTGTCGGTCAAATCCCACAAGATTGGCCTCCGTTTCACCTCTTAATTCTCCTTATTCGCTCTTCGTTTTCGAAAAGCTCAATTCGGCTCTTATTTTGCTGCTTCTTGTTGGCCGTCATTTCTCATCAAAAATATTTTGACTAGTCGAAACACTGATTGAATCGATGTTTTGAAAGGTCAAAACAAATCTTCCAAACTGTGTTGTAAAACACCCGAAGATGCGAAAGGCGACTAGCAATATATACAGGAAGAATAGAAAATTTGCTACAACTGTCCGATGAGATCGAGGTATAAACCGATCGAAAGGTATAGTTTTAAGAAAAAAAAGTGCATATTTTTAAACTTTTATAAACTCACCTGGCTCGTGAGATAATCAGGTATAAGTGGGACGGGCGAAATTTATATGATTGCAGCAAATGGGGCCGTTGGAGCCTTTCGGTAAATTTTCTCTACGATTTTTATTAAAAGTACGCGTCGAATGACACCTCAATCATAAATCCGTTCAGGGGTTCAAGAGATAATTAAATTTGAAATCTTTAGTGGCCTTCCCATGAGATGAAAAGTCAGTTTGTCTGTATCAAAGCGTTGAAATAGCTTAAATGTGTGAGTGTGGAAATAGCCAATCATAAAATTAGAAACTCTTGTTCTATGATTTTTTCGAGAAATCGATAGTTAAGCGGAAAACCACCATAAAAGCCACTGATATGTTTTTTTAGGCATACCTTTAATCTTTTTTTGTGGAGTAGATAGGTAAAGAGCCACAGGTGAAATAAGATTTCTTTGGTTTTATGACATATAACACAGAAAATTCGTTTTGGCAAGATATTCCTGTTATCTCTATATACCTTTACATTGCTTGCTTACTACATGCATGTTCACTGCAGAAATAACCAGTGCTGCCAGATAGAGTAGTTATGTTATGTGAAAGTGCGTATTTTGATTTATTCAAAAGAGCTAAGCATTGAAGCCTTCCTGCAAATTTATTTTATTTTAATTTTATTTATTATATAATTAATGGATTGTTTAGAATTAGTCGATATTAATCAATAATTAATTAATAATAAATAAAATTAAAATAAAATAATTAGGAAGGCTTCAATGCTTAGCTCTTTTGAATAAATCAAAATACGCACTTTCACATAACATAACTACTCTATCTGGCAGCACTGGTTATTTCTGCAGCGAACATGCATGTAGTAAGCAAGCAATGTAAAGGTATATAGAGATAACAGGAATATCTTGCCAAAACGAATTTTCTGTGTTATACGTCATAAAACCAGAGAAATCTTATTTCACCTGTGGCTCTTTACCTATCGGCTCCGCAAAAAAAGATTAGAGGTGTGCCTCAAGAAACATATCAGCGGCTTCTATTGCGATTTTCCGCTAAGCTATTTTTTTTTCGAAAAAGTCAATTGACAAAAGTTTCTAGATTTTTGATTAAGAACAAGTTCTTATTCAAACTTTTAAGCTATATCAACGATTTGATCCAAACAGACAAACTGACTTTTCATTTCATTTTGGAAAGGCCCTTAAAAATTTCATTATTTAATTATCTTTTGAACCACTAATCGGATTTTTATGATTGAGGTGTCATTCGACGCGTACTTTTGATAAGAATCGATAAAATTGAAACAATTTACCGAAAGGCTCCAACGGCCGCATTTGCTGCAATCATTTAAATTTCGCCCCTTCCACTTACTCATGATTATCTCACGAACCAGGTGAGTTTTTAAAAGTCTTAGTATGCACTTTTGTTAGTTATAACTATACCTTTCGATCGGTATATACTCGATCCGATCGGACAGTCATAGCAAATTTTCCATTCTTCCTGTGTATATTACTAGTCGCCTTTCGCACCCTTCATGATGTTTTCGTCACTAGAGCGGACTGCCGTCCGCAGTGATTGCATTAAAAAATTTTCTAAAATAAAAATTAAAACAAAATGGAGCATATACCCACTGCGGCAATTTGTCCACACTTACTGTGTAGCATATTTGCGAGTGAAAAGAAAATGGCCGTTAACAAACATTAAAAATTCAAACATATTAAACAATAACCCACCGCGCCAATTTGCTTGCACATTGAGTGTGACCTATTTGCGGGTGCAAATATTGTTTAAATAAAATAAACCCAAACTGCCGCGATAGTGAAAGCGAGCGCTAAAGAAGGTTGCGTTATAAAATGGAGTATGGCAGTTTACTAGATAAGCTAAGAAGTGTGGAATGCACTCAAAAAAAGCCGCCTAGTGGACTGTGTGGCAACCGTACCTTATTAAGCGAAATGCCAAAATGGATGAATACGGACCACCGCGCCCAGTGCCAAACTTAAACTAATGGGCCGTGCTACAGTCGAGCATACTCGACTGTCGGAGACCCCGTACTTACTATGGAAAAGCAACTCCTGGTTTAAAGAAAATAATATAAATCTGTACATATATAAAACATTGTTTCAGAAGGTATAAGACAATAGAAAATTCCCAATCTGCGAGTCTGATTGTGGTATCTCCAGAAACAACAAAAATTTGCTTACTCAGTATACATTTTCGACCAATTGTTCCAATGGCAGCTTTATAATATAGTAGACCGATTTCAACCAAATAAAACAAAACAAGCTTTTCATACTAAATCTTGGTTTTCGACTGCTTGTTCCTATGGAAGCTATATGATATAGTTGACCGATTTCAACCAAACTCGGTCAGAATGTATAAGATAACCCCAGATGCATATTCTGTTGAATTGGTTGAGACATATGAACAAACAATAAGTTTTTCATACTAAAGCTTGATTTTCGACTGATTGTTCCTATGGCAGCTATATGATATATCGGACCGATTTCAACCAAACTTTGTCAGAATGTATAGGACCATCCTATATGCATATTCTGTTAGATTGGTTGAGATATCCTTTAAATTATCTTTTTAATTAAGATATTTTTAATGTATGTAAATATAACATTAATATAAATAATAATGAATATTATATTAAAAATAATATATAAAATATAAGTAAATAATAAATATTACATTAAACATCAATAATAAATAAAAAAAATATATATATATATCTGTCCGTGACTGGATTCGAAACCGCGACCCATGGCCCAAATGAAAATTTTAGATAAAACGAACGCTCAACACACTGCGCCACAGAGCTATTTTAGGATTAACTGTTTATTGTAGGTTTCATTATTACAGGACCATAAGTCAACCTTCATTGTTGTTGTTGTCTAATTGTTTTGTAATTGTTGCTGTTAAGGTAAAGCAAATATAGGCAAATTTAGTTGTTTAAAACATGGCGGATAACATTGGCTTGGTCTATGCTTAATTAGAACGCTCTATCTTTTAAATTGCACTAATAATTTAAAATGATTTGATTTTAAGGCGTTCAAGGGGGGATTAATAGCCACTTATATGCTGTTCTGAAAGAGGCCGAAGAAGAGCAGGAACGCAAACGCATATTTGCGAAAAAGAAACATCAAGGGGCGATATAGTAACGTAGCTTTCCCAGGCATTTTTTATGTTTTTTGTCGGTCAAATCCCACAAGATTGGCCTCCGTTTCACCTCTTAATTCTCCTTATTCGCTCTTCGTTTTCGAAAAGCTCAATTCGGGCTCTTATTTTGCTGCTTCTTGTTGGCCGTCATTTCTCATCAAAAATATTTTGACTAGTCGAAACACTGATTGAATCGATGTTTTGAAAGGTCAAAACAAATCTTCCAAACTGTGTTGTAAAACACCCGAAGATGCGAAAGGCGACTAGCAATATATACAGGAAGAATAGAAAATTTGCTACAACTGTCCGATGAGATCGAGGTATAAACCGATCGAAAGGTATAGTTTTAAGAAACAAAAGTGCATATTTAAACTTTTATAAACTCACCTGGCTCGTGAGATAATCAGGAATAAGTGGGACGGGCGAAATTTATATGATTGCAGCAAATGGGGCCGTTGGAGCCTTTCGGTAAATTTTCTCTACGATTTTTATTAAAAATACGCGTGGAATGACACCTCAATCATAAATCCGTTCAGGGGTTCAAGAGATAATTAAATTTGAAATCTTTAGTGGCCTTCCCATGAGATGAAAAGTCAGTTTGTCTGTATCAAAGCGTTGAAATAGCTTAAATGTGTGAATTTGGAAATAGCCAATCATAAAATTAGAAACTCTTGTTCTACGATTTTTTCGAGAAATCGATAGTTAAGCGGAAAACCACAATAGAAGCCACTGATATGTTTTTTTAGGCATACCTTTAATCTTTTTTTGTGGAGTAGATAGGTAAAGAGCCACAGGTGAAATAAGATTTCTTTGGTTTTATGACATATAACACAGAAAATTCGTTTTGGCAAGATATTCCTGTTATCTCTATATACCTTTACATTGCTTGCTTACTACATGCATGTTCACTGCAGAAATAACCAGTGCTGCCAGATAGAGTAGTTATGTTATGTGAAAGTGCGTATTTTGATTTATTCAAAAGAGCTAAGCATTGAAGCCTTCCTGCAAATTTATTTTATTTTAATTTTATTTATTATATAATTAATGGATTGTTTAGAATTAGTCGATATTAATCAATAATTAATTAATAATATTGTTAACTGAATATATACATTTCACTTAAAATATATAGAAGACTGCAGCAACAAAGTGCCGTAGAAAGAAAAATATTACCATTTCAACTATATAGAGAACATATCTGTAGCTTCTATGGTTTGAATATTAGGGTGGTTTCAAGTTTAGCAAATTTTAGCGATTTCCCGCTAAACTATTTTTTTTTCGAAAAAGTCGATTGACAAAAGTTTCTAGATTTTTGATTAAGAACAAGTTCTTATTCAAACTTTTAAGCTATATCAACGATTTGATCTAAACAGACAAACTGACTTTTCATTTCATTTTGGAAAGGCCCTTAAAAATTGCATTATTTAATTATCTTTTGAACCACTAATCGGATTTTTATGATTGAGGTGTCATTCGACGCGTACTTTTGATAAGAATCGATAAAATTGAAACAATTTACCGAAAGGCTCCAACGGCCGCATTTGCTGCAATCATTTAAATTTCGCCCCTTCCACTTACTCATGATTATCTCACGAACCAGGTGAGTTTTTAAAAGTCTTAGTATGCACTTTTGTTAGTTATAACTATACCTTTCGATCGGTATATACTCGATCCGATCGGACAGTCATAGCAAATTTTCCATTCTTCCTGTGTATATTACTAGTCGCCTTTCGCACCCTTCATGATGTTTTCGTCACTAGAGCGGACTGCCGTCCGCAGTGATTGCATTAAAAAAATTTCTAAAATAAAAATTAAAACAAAATGGAGCATATACCCACTGCGGCAATTTGTCCACACTTACTGTGTAGCATATTTGCGAGTGAAAAGAAAATGGCCGTTAACAAACATTAAAAATTCAAACATATTAAACAATAACCCACCGCGCCAATTTGCTTGCACATTGAGTGTGACCTATTTGCGGGTGCAAATATTGTTTAAATAAAATAAACCCAAACTGCCGCGATAGTGAAAGCGAGCGCTAAAGAAGGTTGCGTTATAAAATGGAGTATGGCAGTTTACTAGATAAGCTAAGAAGTGTGGAATGCACTCAAAAAAAGCCGCCTAGTGGACTATGTGGCAACCGTACCTTATTAAGCGAAATGCCAAAATGGATGAATACGGACCACCGCGCCCAGTGCCAAACTTAAACTAATGGGCCGTGCTACAGTCGAGCATACTCGACTGTCGGAGACCCCGTACTTACTATGGAAAAGCAACTCCTGGTTTAAAGAAAATAATATAAATCTGTACATATATAAAACATTGTTTCAGAAGGTATAAGACAATAGAAAATTCCCAATCTGCGAGTCTGATTGTGGTATCTCCAGAAACAACAAAAATTTGCTTACTCAGTATACATTTTCGACCAATTGTTCCAATGGCAGCTTTATAATATAGTAGACCGATTTCAACCAAATAAAACAAAACAAGCTTTTCATACTAAATCTTGGTTTTCGACTGCTTGTTCCTATGGAAGCTATATGATATAGTTGACCGATTTCAACCAAACTCGGTCAGAATGTATAAGATAACCCCAGATGCATATTCTGTTGAATTGGTTGAGACATATGAACAAACAATAAGTTTTTCATACTAAAGCTTGATTTTCGACTGATTGTTCCTATGGCAGCTATATGATATATCGGACCGATTTCAACCAAACTTTGTCAGAATGTATAGGACCATCCTATATGCATATTCTGTTAGATTGGTTGAGATATCCTTTAAATTATCTTTTTAATTAAGATATTTTTAATGTATGTAAATATAACATTAATATAAATAATAATGAATATTATATTAAAAATAATATATAAAATATAAGTAAATAATAAATATTACATTAAACATCAATAATAAATAAAAAAAAAATATATATATATCTGTCCGTGACTGGATTCGAAACCGCGACCCATGGCCCAAATGAAAATTTTAGATAAAACGGACGCTCAACACACTGCGCCACAGAGCTATTTTAGGATTAACTGTTTATTGTAGGTTTCATTATTACAGGACCATAAGTCAACCTTCATTGTTGTTGTTGTCTAATTGTTTTGTAATTGTTGCTGTTAAGGTAAAGCAAATATAGGCAAATTTAGTTGTTTAAAACATGGCGGATAACATTGGCTTGGTCTATGCTTAATTAGAACGCTCTATCTTTTAAATTGCACTAATAATTTAAAATGATTTGATTTTAAGGCGTTCAAGGGGGGATTAATAGCCACTTATATGCTGTTCTGAAAGAGGCCGAAGAAGAGCAGGAACGCAAACGCATATTTGCGAAAAAGAAACATCAAGGGGCGATATAGTAACGTAGCTTTCCCAGGCATTTTTTATGTTTTTTGTCGGTCAAATCCCACAAGATTGGCCTCCGTTTCACCTCTTAATTCTCCTTATTCGCTCTTCGTTTTCGAAAAGCTCAATTCGGCTCTTATTTTGCTGCTTCTTGTTGGCCGTCATTTCTCATCAAAAATATTTTGACTAGTCGAAACACTGATTGAATCGATGTTTTGAAAGGTCAAAATAAATCTTCCAAACTGTGTTGTAAAACAACCGAAGATGCGAAAGGCGACTAGCAATATATACAGGAAGAATAGAAAATTTGCTACAACTGTCCGATGAGATCGAGGTATAAACCGATCGAAAGGTATAGTTTTAAGAAAAAAAAGTGCATATTTAAACTTTTATAAACTCACCTGGCTCGTGAGATAATCAGGTATAAGTGGGACGGGCGAAATTTATATGATTGCAGCAAATGGGGCCGTTGGAGCCTTTCGGTAAATTTTCTCTACGATTTTTATTAAAAATACGCGTCGAATGACACCTCAATCATAAATCCGTTCAGGGGTTCAAGAGATAATTAAATTTGAAATCTTTAGTGGCCTTCCCATGAGATGAAAAGTCAGTTTGTCTGTATCAAAGCGTTGAAATAGCTTAAATGTGTGAGTGTGGAAATAGCCAATCATAAAATTAGAAACTCTTGTTCTATGATTTTTTCGAGAAATCGATAGTTAAGCGGAAAACCACCATAAAAGCCACTGATATGTTTTTTTAGGCATACCTTTAATCTTTTTTTGTGGAGTAGATAGGTAAAGAGCCACAGGTGAAATAAGATTTCTTTGGTTTTATGACATATAACACAGAAAATTCGTTTTGGCAAGATATTCCTGTTATCTCTATATACCTTTACATTGCTTGCTTACTACATGCATGTTCACTGCAGAAATAACCAGTGCTGCCAGATAGAGTAGTTATGTTATGTGAAAATGCGTATTTTGATTTATTCAAAAGAGCTAAGCATTGAAGCCTTCCTGCAAATTTATTTTATTTTAATTTTATTTATTATATAATTAATGGATTGTTTAGAATTAGTCGATATTAATCATCAATTAATTAATAAGATTGTTAACTGAATATATACATTTCACTTAAAATATATAGAAGACTGCAGCAACAAAGTGTCGTAGAAAGAAAAATATTACAAGTGTACCTTAAAGATCTACCAAATACCATTTCAACTATATAGAGAACATATCTGTAGCTTCTATGGTTTGAATATTAGGGTGGTTTCAAGTTTAGCAAATTTTAGCGATTTCCCGCTAAACTATTTTTTTTTCGAAAAAGTCGATTGACAAAAGTTTCTAGATTTTTGATTAAGAACAAGTTCTTATTCAAACTTTTAAGCTATATCAACGATTTGATCCAAACAGACAAACTGACTTTTCATTTCATTTTGGAAAGGCCCTTAAAAATTTCATTATTTAATTATCTTTTGAACCACTAATCGGATTTTTATGATTGAGGTGTATGAGGTGATCGACGCGTACTTTTGATAAGAATCGATCAAATTGAAACAATTTACCGAAAGGCTCCAACGGCCGCATTTGCTGCAATCATTTAAATTTCGCCCCTTCCACTTACTCATGATTATCTCACGAACCAGGTGAGTGTTTAAAAGTCTTAGTATGCACTTTTGTTAGTTATAACTATACCTTTCGATCGGTATATACTCGATCCGATCGGACAGTCATAGCAAATTTTCCATTCTTCCTGTGTATATTACTAGTCGCCTTTCGCACCCTTCATGATGTTTTCGTCACTAGAGCGGACTGCCGTCCGCAGTGATTGCATTAAAAAATTTTCTAAAATAAAAATTAAAACAAAATGGAGCATATACCCACTGCGGCAATTTGTCCACACTTACTGTGTAGCATATTTGCGAGTGAAAAGAAAATGGCCGTTAACAAACATTAAAAATTCAAACATATTAAACAATAACCCACCGCGCCAATTTGCTTGCACATTGAGTGTGACCTATTTGCGGGTGCAAATATTGTTTAAATAAAATAAACCCAAACTTCCGCGATAGTGAAAGCGAGCGCTAAAGAAGGTTGCGTTATAAAATGGAGTATGGCAGTTTACTAGATAAGCTAAGAAGTGTGGAATGCACTCAAAAAAAGCCGCCTAGTGGACTGTGTGGCAACCGTACCTTATTAAGCGAAATGCCAAAATGGATGAATACGGACCACCGCGCCCAGTGCCAAACTTAAACTAATGGGCCGTGCTACAGTCGAGCATACTCGACTGTCGGAGACCCCGTACTTACTATGGAAAAGCAACTCCTGGTTTAAAGAAAATAATATAAATCTGTACATATATAAAACATTGTTTCAGAAGGTATAAGACAATAGAAAATTCCCAATCTGCGAGTCTGATTGTGGTATCTCTTGATTTTCGACTGATTGTTCCTATGGCAGCTATATGATATATCGGACCGATTTCAACCAAACTTTGTCAGAATGTATAGGACCATCCTATATGCATATTCTGTTAGATTGGTTGAGATATCCTTTAAATTATCTTTTTAATTAAGATATTTTTAATGTATGTAAATATAACATTAATATAAATAATAATGAATATTATATTAAAAATAATATATAAAATATAAGTAAATAATAAATATTACATTAAACATCAATAATAAATAAAAAAAAAATATATATATATCTGTCCGTGACTGGATTCGAAACCGAGACCCATGGCCCAAATGAAAATTTTAGATAAAACGGACGCTCAACACACTGCGCCACAGAGCTATTTTAGGATTAACTGTTTATTGTAGGTTTCATTATTACAGGACCATAAGTCAACCTTCATTGTTGTTGTTGTCTAATTGTTTTGTAATTGTTGCTGTTAAGGTAAAGCAAATATAGGCAAATTTAGTTGTTTAAAACATGGCGGATAACATTGGCTTGGTCTATGCTTAATTAGAACGCTCTAACTTTTAAATTGCACTAATAATTTAAAATGATTTGATTTTAAGGCGTTCAAGGGGGGCGTGGCCAAAATCTAAAACAAACTTGATCTGCTTGCAATATAGACGGATCTACATACCAAGTTTGAAGTCTCTAGCTCTTATAGTCTCTGAGATCTAGGCGCTCTTACAGACGGACGGACAGACGGACATGGCTATATCGACTCGGCTGTTGATGCTGATCAAGAATATGTACACTTTATGGAGTCTGCCACGCCTCCTTCTGCCTGTAACACACATTTTTTTTATGACAAAGTTAATAGACCCCTGTAATTTTTTTAAGTACGGGGTCTAAAAAGTGAGAATTAAAAGATGAAACCAATGAATTATTAAAAATGAAAAAATACACAAAATGTAAAACAGAGAACCACACAAAAGTTACACACACAGCCAACACTAACATTAACTGAAATAAATTAAAATTTTTTTTTTTTTTAAAAGTTCCAAAAAATCTTTTTGCTTTCCGTCAGAATTCTACGAAAAGAGGAAACATACCACACTGCATATCTACACTTTTATAACTGCATAACTACCGCAACACTTACAAATAAAACAACTGTACTTGGGTGAGTGAAACCTTTTCTTTAATAACACGGGGGCTCCGGCTACAGTCGAGTGTGCTCGACTGTAGAATACCCTGTACCCTGGCTCTCCGATAGGTCATACATATGTGCGCTACGTTAGGCATGCCGAACGTGTGATGATGCGGCATAAACTTTTTGACAAATTTTTCGTATTACATCTATGTGATCTAGTGAACCGATTTAAATCAAATTACAAATTCTGAATCTGTGAGTTTGGTTGACTTATCTCTAAAAACAACAATAATTTTCGTACTTTATCTTAAAATTCGTTCCTATGGCAGCTATTTGATATCAGATTTCAACCAAACTTGGTCAGGATGTAAAATACCATCCCAAATGCGTATTCTGTTAGTTTGGTTGAGATACCTCAAACAACAAAAAAGTTTATCATACTAAAACTTGATTTTCGACTAATCGTTTCTATGGCAGCTATATCACATAGTGTTTCGATTTTGACCAAGTTTGCTCAGGATGTATTGGACTATCCCACATGCATATTATCTCAGTTTGGCTGAGATATCTCAAGCAACAAAAAAGTTTTTCGTACCAAAACTTGATTTTCGACTCATCGTTCCTATGGCAGCTATATGATATAGTGGACTGATTTTAACCAAGTTTGTTCAGAAAGTATTGGACCATCCCACATGCATATTGTCCTAGTTTGGCTGAGATATCTCACACAACAAAAAAGTTTTTCGTATCAAAACTTGATTTTCGACTGATCGTTCCTATGGCAGCTATATGATATAGTAGACCAATTTTAGCCAAGTTTGATCAGGGTGTATGGGACTGTCCAACATGCATATTGTCTTAGTTTGGAAGAGATATCTTAAGCAACAAAAAAATTTTTCATAATAAAACTTGATTTTGGACTGATCGTTTCTATGGCAGCTATATGATATAGTGGTCCGATCGAAATTTAAAAACAAACTTGATATGCGCCCGCTATCCAGGAACCTACATACCAAGTTTCAAGTCTCTAGCTCTTATAGTCTCCGAGATCCTTTGACTCAAACAGACGGACAAGGCTCAATCGAATCGGCTATTGATACTGATCAAGAATTTATATACTTTATAGGGTCAGAGATGCTACCTTCTGCCTGTTACATACACTGCACAAAACCATAATACCCTTTTTGACCATTTTCAATGGGCACAGAGTACAAAATGCTAACATTTTTCGTTTGAGATTT
Organism: Drosophila rellima; assembly: GCA_035043635.1. Classification (NCBI taxonomy): domain Eukaryota; kingdom Metazoa; phylum Arthropoda; class Insecta; order Diptera; family Drosophilidae; genus Drosophila; species Drosophila rellima. The sequence goes on along the minus strand of JAWNMV010000137.1, from coordinate 5,390 downwards.
GAACTGGAAAATTATTCAGATTTTTTAAAGAAGTTTAAAACAAAAAAAAAAAATTTTAAATTTGGATCCGAAAGATTTGCGTTAGAAATTCACTACAATTTTATTTAAATTAAAGAAAGAAGGGAACGATTTCCAAATTTAAGCAGGACTCAGTCTATCCTTAACGATTATGAAATCGTGAGGAATGAACCCTTGTATAGGTCAATAGTGTTGCATATAAGGCAAAAAATAAGGGGTAGTGCTGACGTAGCACTTTGCTCCTATAGCGTTAAACGAGCTCTAGCGCTTCATTACGCTGATAACCGCGGTGCTAAAACTCTCGAGTAGAGACCCGAGCCCGAAACAAATTTTTGAGGCCCGGCCTGGCCCGGTCAAATTTTCAAGAGGCCCGACCCGGCCCGGGCCCGGCCCGATATTACCATAGAAAAAAAATTTCTTTTTTTTTCTCATTCATTTTACCGCTTTGTCACCTTCTTTTTCTTATAAACACATGTGAAATTAAGATTGACAAACATATCGATAAGTGTCATATCGACAAAGGAGATGTGCAAATAATATAGCAGTGAATTATAGAAATATTTTTACCAATCCATATAACATTTTTTTAAAATCGTGACTTTTCGGGCTTTTGGCTTAGGCCCGGGCCCGCCCGAAGCCCGAGGATTTTTTGAAGAGGCCCGCGGGACACGAAGCCCGCACAGGCCCGTGCCCATCTCTACTCTCGAGTATCAGTTGAGTCAGATAACCCAAGGTACGAAAACCTTGGAGGAATCCTACATGGAGGTCAACAATCATTTCTCGTTGAGACTAAACAAATTAAGGGCAGGTGCTTTAATTGAGACTTATGGAGACAAAGCTTTAGATGTTTTTATAAGAGGTCTTGAAGGCGACGCTTCCAAGTTACTAGTGATCCAAGGTCCGAAAAATCTGCCTGAAGCATACTCTTTTTGCTTGGAATTGCAAAATGTTTCTTTTAGGGGTACCCTTGCCAAGCCTACCTACATGGGTACATTTACCAACCCTACCCAACAATACCGTCAACCAAATGCTCCTCGATTCCCGAATTACCAATCACCTGCTAGAATGCCAATGATCACAGGGCACAATGGCGGTTCAGGCAGAAGTGCACAATCCTTCCAAAGATTTCAGGTCCCGAGACCGGCATTAAAAATTGAATCAAATAAATCAGGCCAATCGTATCAGTCCGGGCTTAGCGCTCGTAGAGAAGAGGATGCCGGCGACAAACGAAGCCCAAGCCACCTTTCCCCGAAACCGTTGAAAAGAGCACAGAGACAATAGTACCTTCTTCAAACTCCGTTCTAAACGAGACTATCCAGGGGTTAGTGCAAGAAAACCAAGAGGGGTTAGTTGAGGGTTCTGTTGAGGCGAACGAAGGAGAAGTGAATTTTATGACAGAAGCCTCTCTAGTGTACCATACTTAGAGTATAGAACCAGGGATGGGGCTAAGTTGCACCTTCAGGTTTGAGCTTGTTCCATATAGCCAGGGCGACAAAGTTGTTGTGGCCAACAAACAGATCAAAACAAAAAGAAAAGCCGAGATAAAAATCAGAAGAGGTACATAGAAGGGTCACCATCAAAACGAGGTCAGGGAAAGAAGAAAATCACTCCCTTACCTTAAACACACAACACGCTACACTAAATGTTTATTAGAATATAGCATGTAAACGAAAAATGTATAGATTAAGTCAAATTTTGTACTAATATGTCATTATAATTTTTTACACACACTTACATTTAATAATATTCTACCAATTGTTATGCTAACTACATCAACTAACACCAACAAAAGGTATTCCGAAGACACTCAGCCTCGCCAATCCAACCTGCACGCCAACATGTTGCAGAGTCGGAGAACGGCGAATCATTCCGATTGGGACGATAGAAGTCAAAGCAAGCAGCAGCTCTCATACACCGATACTTATTATAATACAACTTTAAAACTTAAATTAAACCGTCTTATCAATTTTACCTGGCCGCACTGAGGAAATAAGGACGCTGTTTTTCACCCCTTGTCTGGAGCAAATACACCGTCTTCCCTTCTAATTGATTCTACTGCGATACATGGAGATCGTTCTCAGGTAGCGACCCAAACCTAAAGACGTGCAGTTACCCAAACTGCATAGCTTATATGTACATATGGGCTAATCCAGCTTTGCGAACGTTTCTTTTTCATTCGCTCGCGTTCAGATTGGTAAATTTTATTGAAATTTTCTGGAAAATGCAGATCCTTGGGAGAACTTAATTTTGCATAATAACCAAAAACAAATGCTAATACAAACAAGCGGAAGTAAGATATGTACCTTGAGCCTAGGCAAAACGCATCAAGATCAATTAAGATATCTCTAGAAAGGGCAATAATTTGTATACCAATCCTTAATTATCGACCAATCATTTCGATGGCAGCTATCATACATATATGATATCTTTACGAGGTAAAAGTCTAGTGACGAAAACATTTCTATACCCCGAAATTTCCGAATTCAAATTTTTACGACGAACGATATTAATTGTTTAAATAGCTTATGCTTAAAAAAATCAATTGTCCATTCGGCACATTGTGCAATAAGGTCCCGATTAGAGATGGGCACGGGCCGCCCTTTGAAGGCCCGGCCCGGCCCGAGCCCGAAACAAATTTTTAAGGCCCGGCCCGGCTCGTAGCGGTCAAATTTTCAAGAGGACCGGCCCGGACAGGGCCCGGCCCGATATTACTACAGAAAAAAATTTAATTTTTTCCTTATTCATTTTGCCTCTTTGTCGCCTTCTTCTTCTTATAAACACACGTGAAAATATGCTTGACAAACTTAGCGATAAGTGTTATTTCGACAAAAGAGATGTGTAAATAATATAGCAGTGAAATATATAAAAAATTTTACCAAGCGATAATAAAATATTTTTTAAATCGTGAATTTTCGGGCCTACCGGGCCTCCGGGCTTTTGGCTTAGGCCCAGGCACGCACGAAAAAAAGGTTAAGGTATCTCAAACAACAAAAGAGTTTTTCGTATTAAAACTGGTCCTTCCTATGGCAGCTATATGATATAGTGCTCCGATTTCAACCAAATTTGGTCGGGATATATGGAGCCATCTCTGATGCTTATTCTGACAGTTTGGTTGAGATATCTCAAACAGCGAAAAAGTTTTTCGTACTAAATCCCTTTTTGACCATTTTCAATGGGCACAGAGAATAAAAATTATAAGAAGTTTATATAACAGGTAATTTCTTCCAAACGCACTCAACGAAACGTTATGTGTCATACATAAAAAAACGCGAGATTGTTCATACTAAAACATATTAAAAATTAAAAAATATCGTTAGAGCCGTTTTTTCTAAAACCTCCAAAAGTTGTGATAAAATAGCTATTTTCACCTGTAGCCATTTATATATATGCTTTAGAAAAAAAGTTTAACGGTATGCCTGAAAGCCCTTCAAAATACCTTTACCAACGACAAATAGAACATCTATATCTTCTATCGTTTGGATACTTTGGGGGTGTCAATTTTAGCGGGTTTTAGCGATTTCCCGCTAAACTAACGATTTTTCGAAAAAATCGTAAAACAAACATTTGTAGTTTTTTGATGGGGAATAGATCCACATTCACAAATATAAGCTATTTCGACGCTTTGATACAAACAAACAAACAGGAGGACCGATTTTTCATCTCATTTTGGGAATTAAATAAAAAATTGTACCAAAATGCTCTAACGGCCCCATTTGCTGCAATAATCTAAATTTCGCCCCATCCATTTACACCTGCTTATCTCATGAACCAAGTCAGGTTTCAATAGTCTTAGTATGCACTTTTGTTAGTTAGTGCTATACCTTTCGATCGGTATATAACTTGATCTGATCGGACAGTCATAGCAAATTTTCCATTCTTCCTGTGTATATTACCAGTGATCTTTCGCACCCATCGCGATGCTTTCGTCACTAGCGCGGACTGATTGGGACGTATGGCTTCAATACTTTGTATACTGTTTCAACACGATCCGCTCTATGGCTTATAATTATTGTCCATATGAGTTTTCGGCAAACAAAGTAATTTGCCATCTTGTTTTAATTCAGTAAATAGTATAAGCCCATTATTTAATATAGAACACTATGCTAAAGAAAGTAAATATTGATTAGAAGTAGCATATAAATGAGCAAGAATAATGAATGAAGAAAATAAAAGAAGGAATAAGCAGGCATACGACTTAAAGATAAAAGACATAGAAATATCAATGGCAGATCAACTGTCTCTAGAAGTTAGAATTCATAATAAAAAAAAATTTATATATATATAAAAACGGCCTGAACAGCCAAAATAAAATAAATACAAATATAAAACAAACACAATTTTTTTTTTAAATATTTAATTTTTATATTTTTATATTTTTAACAATTTTAAAATTTTTTTAAAATAAATACACTTAATTAAAAATAATTACATTATATTACGTTATTCTTCTAAAAAGGGAGGTGTAGTGTGCAAATTATAAGTCTTTGTTGTGTTAGTTAAATTTATTTAACTTAATGTCGGATTAACATCGCGACGTGTATTTAACAGAATGACGACCTGTTTGCCGGAGTTGTGACGTGTGCTATCGACGACGTGTATTTCAGAACTAAATTGAACATTATAAAAGTTATTAAGAGCTAGATACAAAATATTACAATTTAAAAACATAATAGCATGCAGCCAGGTCGTGGTCGGCAAGCCGACCAAGCATATGCGCGATAACGGATACTGCATAACAGAGGCATCCGATTACCGCCGCTGCCGTCTGCAGCGGGAATGCTGACATGGCGTTCCCACGCTTCAGCATTGCGCGTGCAAGAGCTCGTTAACTACTCCCCCCTCAATTGAAGACCGCCCTCGGCCGATGCTATTTCGGCGATCACCTCGTTCATATTCTTAGCCGTGATTCAATTCTTGATGATGCGCCAATTGACGAAGCCGATGCAGATGATTAAAACGCAGGCTGCGCCAAGGAGAAGCCACATTATAGTTGTGTTAATGCTGTTAACCTCACTCCAGACCTCCTGAATCGTCTCCAAATTACGTTCATTCAGCCGATGAAGGTACGGGAGACTAAGCACGTCCTGATGACCTGTGACATTCAATAAGGGGGACGCTGCGATGCCTGGGACCCGGTTCTGGACGCTGTTGCGGTTAATGTATTTTGTTCCATTAACCGTAGCCCAATCGTTGAAGTGATAAGGTGCGTATGTCTTCGCCGAGACTGGTTCTCTCTAGCTCTGAGTGTGTCTTGAGCCCTTTTGATTCTATCCTGAACCTCTGTTAGTGCTACCCCTGGATGAGATTTCATAACATCCACTGGTCTTTTGTTAGTGGCTGAGTGGCAGCAGGAACTTACCCCTAAAAAATTT
>JAWNMV010000136.1:0-123282 GCA_035043635.1 Drosophila rellima | reverse complement strand
CAATCATAAAAATCATTAAAATTGAAATATTTAGTGGCCTTCTCAAAATGAGATGACAATTCAGTTTGTCTGTTTGTTTTTTTGTGTGTTTGTTTGTATCAAAGCGTTGAAATAGCTAAAATGTGTGAATGAGGATCTATTCCCAATTATAAAATTAGAAACTTTTGTTCTAGGACTTTTTCGAAAAAAAAGCTATTTTAGCGGGAGATCGCTAAAATTTGCTAAACTTAAATCCACACTAGTGTCCAAACGATAGAAGCTACAGATACGTTCTATATATCGTTGAAAAGGTATTTTGAATATCTTTTTTCTATTTTTTGGAGTTCATAGGTAAGAAGCTACAGGTGAATTAAGATTTCATTGGCGATTTAAAAAAAATCTACACTCAAAATCACTATGAAATTATTATATGTTATAGTCAGCTTATTTCCGCGTTTTTTGACATATAACACATATCTGTGAAAATTCGTGTCGGCAAGATATTTTGTATTGCCTGACTATCTTAATTCCTTAGCATTGAATGATGGCAGCAGCAACAATGCAAGCATGGCAAGCATTGAAAATGGTCAAAAAGGGTGAATTGGTTCTGTGCAATGTATGTAACAGGCAGAAGGAAGCATCTCCGACCCTATAAAGTATATATATTCTTGATCAGTATCAATAGCAGAGTCGATTGAGCGATGTCCGTCTGTCTGTCCGTGTGTTTGAGCCAAAGGAACTCAGAGACTATAAGAGCTAGAGACTTCAAAATTGGTATGTAAGTTCCTGGATAGCGGGCGCAGATCAAGTTTGTTTTAAAATTTGGATCGGACCTCTATATCATATAGCTGCCATAGGAACGATCAGTCAAAAATCAAGTTTTAATATGAAAAACTTTTTTGTTGTTTGAAATATCTCGACGAAACTGACCGGATATACATTTGGGATGGTCCTATACATCCTGATCAAATTTGGTTGAAATCGAACCACTATATCAAATAGCTGTCATAGGAACGATCAGCCCAAAATCAAGTTTTAGTATGAAAATCTTTTTTGTTGTTCGAAATATCTCGACCACACTGTCAGGATATGCATTCGGAATGGACCTATATATCCTGATAAAATTTGGTTAAAATCGGATAACTATATCATATAGCTGTCATAGGTCGAGCACACTCGACTGTAGCCGCACCTATTCGCGAGCGAAGCGAGCCGAGGGTAGCAGAGCGAAACGAGCAGGGGCGGAGCCCCCTTGTTTTTCATGGTACTTAGGCTTGATACAGGCAAATTCAAAACGTCTGATATCTTCTAAAAAATACCTCTTTACGAGGTAAAATTCTAGTGACGAAAACATTTCCATGCCCCAAAATTTCTGATATCCAATTTTGTTACGATGGATATTAATTTGAATATATAACTTATTTTTTAAAAAAAAGTGTGGCATTCGGCACATTGCGCAATAAAGTCCCTATCCTTCTTACCTAACAAAAATAACCTTTTTTGCGCAGTGCCCAATGCCAAACTTTTTTTTAAAGAATAAGTTATATATTCAACTTAATATCGTTCGTCACAAAATTGGATATCCGAAATTTTGGGGCATGGAAATGTTTTCTTTTTTTTTTTTTTTTTTTTTTTATTGATTTTTTTTTTTTTTTTTTTTTTTTTTTCCCAGATGCATATTTCTGTTCAGATTCGTTGAGATATCTTTTAAATTGTCTTTTTATTTATGGCACAGGTAATTTCTGAAGTGAACATGCATGTACTAAGCGAGCAATTTAAAGGTATATATAGTTAACAGGTAATATCTTGCCAAAACGAATTTTCACAGATATGTGTTATATGTAAAAAAACGGGGAATTCAATTGACTATAACAAATAACATATCTTAAAGTGATTTGAGGTGTAGATTTTTTTTTAATCGCCAAAGAAGTCTATTTTCACCTGTAGATTTTTACCTATGTTCTCCAGAAAGAAATATTTTTGGTATGCCTAAAAGATCTTCCAAATACCTTTTCAGCGATATATAGAACTTCCTACTTCTGTAGCTTCCATGGTTTGGATATTAGGGTGGTTTCAAGTTTAGCAATTTTTAGCGATTTCCCGCTAAGCTAGCTATTTTTCGAAAAAGTCGTTGAACAAAAGTTTCTAGATTTTTGATTAAGAACAAGTTCTTATTCAAACTTTTAAGCTATATCGACGATTTGATCCAAACAGACAAACTTACTTTTCATTTCATTTTGGAAAGGCCCTTCAAAATTTCAAATTTAATTATCTTATGAACCACTAATCGGATTTTTTTGATTGAGGTGTCTTTCGACGCGTATTTTTGAATCGTAAAAAATTAAAACAATTTACCGAAAGGCTCCAACGGCCGCATTTACTGCAATCATCTAAATTTCGCCCCTTCCACTTACTCCTGATTATCTCACGAACCAGTTTTCAAAAGTGTTAGTACGCATTTCTGTTAGCTAAAACTATACCTTTCGGTCGGTGCATAACTCGATATGATCGGGCAGTTGTAGCAAATTTTCCATTCATCCTGAATATATTGCTAGCGCGTCACTAGCGCGGACTGCCCCCCGCAGTGATAGGGCCAGAGATGCTTCCTTCTGCCAGTTACATACATTTCACCAAACCATTTTACCCTTTTTGACCATTTTCAATGGCCATAGGGTATGCAAAGGGTTGGTTTTGATACAGATATTTTACTCAAAAAGTGCCAGAATTTGAAGAGTTGCATGTAGAATCAGTTCATATTGCGCATTTTGGAAGCACAATGGTTCAAACTTCCAGAAAAAATCAATGTTAGACTGAATTTAGGTGAATCTGGTTAGTTTTACTAAAATTACTGTAATTAATACACTAAACACTGCTTTTTTATATAATACATACCTTGAAGTGAATAAAAAACCAAACTTTTAATAAATTAAATAAAGATTTCAAATTTCACAAGAAATTAGCAGATGGTAATGGTTTACATCTTTTTTGGTGAGAATATATATAAAGATTTAATTTGGTTCTTGAATAAACTCTTGAAGATAATACCCAACCAGGATCAAATTTTTAGGACAGATTAAGACCGTTGTGACAGTGGTCGATTCGGGAGATTTAGCTGTATTTAATTCAAAGATCAAAGTTAAGATAATCTCATTGGTAAATAATTATCGTTTGGAATTTATATCAATAGTTAGTCAACTGTGAGCTTTCAAAGATAACGTATGTTTCTGCACTTGCTGCACAAAAGTTCCCCGCCTTCTGAATTTCGTGGAATTTTTATCAGAAAAAGTGTAAAAATTAACCCTTCACAAGGTAAAATTCTAGTGACGAAAACATGTCCATGCCTCAAATTTTCGGATATCTAATTTTGTGACGAACGATATTAAATTGAATATATTACTTATTCTTAAAAAAAAATTGGCATTCGGCACTGCGCAAAAAAGTTATTTTTATTAGGCAAGAAGGATTGGGACCTTATTGCGCAATGTGCCGAATGCAACACTTTTTCTTTAAGAATAAGTTATATAATCAATTTAATATCGTTCGTCACAAAATTGGATATCAGAAATTTTGGGGTATGGTAGGAGCGATCAGTCGAAACCTAAGTTTTAGAACGAAAAACTTTCATGTTGCTTGAGATATCTCAACCAAACTGACAGAATATTCATCTTCGGTAGTCTTATATGTCTTGACCAAATTTGGTTGAAATTGGTCTATCATACAGCTACCAAAGGAGCAAGCGGATGCACTTTAACCTTTAGATGGAAAAACTTTGTTGTTTCTTACGAGACTTCAATAAAACTCACTGATTGTATATTTAAGGCTGTCTATTGCATCCTGACCAAAATTGGTCAACATCATATTTCTATATTATATAGCTGCGTAGGAACAATCGGATGTAAAGTAGCCTTTACTAGAAATTTTTTTGTTGTTTTATGAGATATATCAATTAAACTCACAGATTATGTATTTGGGACTATCTCTTTCATCCTGGCCAACATTTTTCTAAGTCGGATTACCATATCAAATACCTGCCATATGAACAATCGGATGAAAATCGTTTGTTTAGCAAGATATTTCAACCAAACTCACAGATTGTATGTTTGGAACTGTCTTTTACATCCTGACCAAATTTTGTCAAGGTCGGATTACAATGTAGCTCCCAAAGGAACAATCGGATGAATGTAACCTTTAATTTGAAAAACTTTTTTGTTTCTTAAGATATCTCAACCAAACTAACAGATTGTATATTTGGGACTCTCTTTTACATCTTGACCATATTTTGTCATAATCGGATTTATATATCATATAGCTATCATAGAAAAAATCGAGTGCAAATTAAGCTTTAGAATGAAACTCACAGATTAGCTCTTCTTGCCAAATCTCGGCTATTCGGCTAAGTTTAGCGTTGCTGGCTGACTACTGAGCGCAGACCCCGCTGGCTTAAGGACGTTACTTCTACGACCAAATTCTATAAAGGGGCATGCAAGGCGCTCGCACGGGACAATCGAATCGAGTCAGCACTACTCGTGTCAATAGGAGCCAACAACAGTCCTCGTATTATCAGGGCCATCAACAGTCCTTGTAGACACAGGACTAATCATCAATCCTTGTAGTCACAGGATCACGTCACGTCCTTGTAGTCACAGGACCAAGCATCGATCCTTGTAGCCGCAGGATCACGACACAAGTCCTTGTAGTTACAGGATCAAGCATCGATCCTTGTAGCCACAGAATCACATCACCAGTTCCTGTAGTCACAGGATCACGCATCGATCCTTGTAGCCACAGGATAACGTCACTAGTCCTTGCAGTCGCAGGATCAATCATCAATCCTTGTAGCCACAGGATCACTTCACCAGTCCTTGTAGTCACTCGGCCAATCATCCATCCTTGTAGCCACAGGATCAATGATAAATCCTTGTAGTCACAGGATCAAGTCACCAGCTCTCGTAGTCACAGGATGAAGAAACAATCCTTGTAGTCACGGAATCACGTCACCAATTCTTGTAGTTACAAGGACTTAGGGTTAAGTCGTCCTTGCGATCAGAATTACTAAATATGGATTGCGGTAGCGAGTTTCCAACTGGAGTGTCCCCGCTCGGTGCAGGTTTGGGAATAATTAGGATTAGGTTAAATATCGCTGCTATAGTATGGTCAGGGGAAAGACGTCTTTGCGGCAGCGAGACTCACCTCGGTAATCCTCGCGAAACCAGGATCGACTCAAGGTGCTCTTGCAGAGGCAGCACCCGGACGCACCTACCAGGGGCAGACAAGCTAGGAGTACGCGATCCAGGAGCAGCTTCCACCCTACCGGAGAAAGGATCCCTACCGGATCTCACCGGGACCCCAAGTACAGCGATCAGGATCGTCAGGAAGACACCCGGCAGCAGCCATAGCTACGAATCTATAATACTATCTTGAATTAAAGCTGAATTTAAGAGTCGGCCAGGAGTCACCAATAAACGAAAACACTTAAATTTAGTTATTCTGCGTTGTTATTTATTCGCAAGGCTGCAGCTCATAAATTTGTTGCGAAGCAATTAGGTTCGTTATGTCTTATTCAGTCTGTTTCTTAAGATTTGAGAGGCCTTGGTAATTTGTTCTGAAGGTCGAAGAAAATATCGACTGGCTTGCGATTCATGAGCGAATGGATTGAATTGTTATATCTGTCCACGGCTATAAAAACCAACTCCATTATCTTAAAGTTTGGCTTGTCGTTTTTCACATACATTCGTTGTTTTCTATTTTCAATCTCATTTTCCGTTATTATATTATCGTTATTTTCTTTAAAAATTTCTTATTTCTTGTTTGCTTATGTTGTATGTATGACAGTATGTTGTGTTTATTTCACCGGTTCTTATTATCGTGACTTGTTTCGTTTCTTTCTTCTTTTATTTTCTTTTTTTTTCTTTGGAACTGGGCGCAGTGTTCCGTGTTTGACCGTTTTGGCATTTCGCCTTCTAAGGTACGGTTGCACACACTGTCCACTAGGCGGCTCTTCCTGAATGAATTTCTTATTTCTTTTTTGCTTATGTTGTATGTATGACAATAATTTTTGTTTATTTCACCGGTTCTTATTATTGTGATCGTGACTTGTTTCGTTTTTTCCTTCTTTTTTACTTTTCTTTTTCTTTCTTTTATTATTATTTTTTTTTTTACTTCGGAACTGGGTGCGGTGATCCGTGTTTGTCCGTTTTGGCATTTTGCCTTCTAAGGTACGGTTGCACACACAGTCCACTAGGCGGCTCTTCCTGAATGCATTCCACATCCCTTAGGTTTTCTAGCAGATTTCCACACACCACTTTTTGATTTAGTTATTGCTACTTTTATTAATGCAATGGTTTGCGCCTGCGAATAATCCACTCAACAATGAAGCGGGTAGCTGCACCTTTCTTGACCAAAAATCACACTCTCAAAACAACACAATACCAAGAACAATACAAATTTGTTCAAAATCGGTGTAAAATCGAAGCAAAATCAACAAATAAAAAAACCGGAGGTCAATTAATAATGTACAATTTATTCCGTATAAAAAATTTCAAGGGGGTTAAAGCAGTTGGTAGCTGCTGAGTGTAACAATGGCGTTCGGCGTTAATGGTAATCAAACGGTGACTGGCAGCTGCTTAATCCGCCGCTTTCCTTCGGCCGAACAAGATGCGTGCGCTTGCACACTGTTAGAATATAAGAGGTAAAATAACTACAAACTAGGGTACTTTAATATATACACTTCATTAATTAACTTAAACTTCATGACAATTCGATATAACTGACTATTAATTAATGTATGACTAAACATACCGGGCACGATAAAGCTCTCACCCTCAAAGGATCGCCAACAAAGCGAGCTTGTGGACTTGACGTCGGCCACCCTTATGCGACCGTCTGCCCCGTGAATGACCAGCCTGTTGTTCAGCGCTGTCGTGAAGTGTTGTCCTCGTGGTTGACCACGAGTGCCCCGATTGGCAATTTGCAGCGAGGTTAAAGGCTGTGAACGTAGTCTTGATCCTTGCGGCAGCGAATGAAGCGCCTGACTGACGAGCAGGTGGCCTGGCGTCAGCGCTACCTCATTGTTTGGGTCCTCGCTTAGGGGCGTTTAAAGCCGAGAAACTCCAGATTTCCTCTGACCTCGCTTATCACCAGCGAGGCGTCCCCGATTTGTCGCCGCATGAGGTGCTTGGCGGACTTTACGGCTGCTTCCCACAGCCCTCCGAAATGAGACTCTCGCGGGGGAAGCACCACTTCATGTCCTTCTCCGCTGCGAACGACTACTGCTGGTCCGCTGCCGCTCGATCGCCTCCTGCAACTCCTATAGCAGATTGTTGGTCCCTACGAAGTTTGTTGCGTTGTCCGAGTAGATTCGGCTGGGAACGCCATGTCTTTTTAATGTCGAAATAAAGGCATTAGTTGATAAAGCTGCGTCAAGTTCTATGCGAACAGCCTTTGAAGCAAAACATTCAAATATTGCAATATACATTTTTAGTGGGGCACGTCCTCCAATTCGCTTTAAGACATTGATTGGCCCACAAAAATATACTCCGCAAAAGAATAATGGTCTAACCGATAAACAGGTAGATTTCCTATTATCTGTTCCATTAGCTTCGGCTTGAACCTTAAACAAAGATTTCCGAACTACTCGAGTAAATTCTCTTCGAGCATTTACCAGCCGAATCCGCTGGCGAAGCATTGCTATAATTGGCCTTGCTCCTGCGTGTCATTTTTCCATATGAAGTTCCCTCAATTAAGTGACAATTGTTTGCCTTCAAAACTGGTAATTTGGCATCATATTCCAATGGTGCGTTAAATAATCTGCCTCCTAATCGCATTAAAGGAACTCGTCTTCCAAACTTATCTGACTGTTATATGTAGTGAGTCAGAAACTGGATGCCTTCCTGCATAAATTGACCTTTCTTAAATTTTTTAAAGTCCACATTGAACTCTGAGTATTAAACAACTTCCAGAACCTTCAGAAACGCAAAGTTCAACGCCTTTGGGCTGAGAACAACAGTTCGGTTTTCAGCCTTCGGCCCTAAAATAAGACGATACATGAACGCAACTATTCGAACTATTGGTACGTGACGAAAATCGGGACACTAAATAAGCCAGTAAGTCACAGCTGCTAACAAGACAAACTATAGCAGACTTTTTATATTTAATCTGTCGCAACCTCTTAACGCCAGATCGGCCGGGTTCAATAACGTCGGCATATGTCGCTAAGATAAATCTTTAGTCATCTCTTGGATGCCTGCAGCTCGATTAGCCACGAATGTTGCGAATAATGAAGGGAAAGTATTTATTCAATGTAGTGTGACTACTGTATCCACTTGTATGCTTGTATTTAAGCTGGCGTGAGCGTACCTGGGAGTTACAATCTTATGCAGTTCGAGAAGATTCTCTTTGAACTTTTCCCACCTGCTATCCTTTTCTAAAGGCATTGTTTCAACCCATGGCAATTGACCCTGTGCCGAGCCCGAAGCACATTTGGATCAAACGGTGACCCAGGAGGACGGCGAGAAATGCCTATGAGCTACATCTCAGCTCGATTTCTCTGTCCCGCCCTCTTGGGTACCCGTTTCGGTAGCGTTCTCAATCGGCTTCGCGCTTCATAAAGGCTGGGTGGTGATCTATGAGGCGAGGTGGCTGTGCCAGTGCCTGAATCACTAGAAGCCATCAGCGCCTCCCGAAGCGGTCAGAGTACCCCGCGTCCAAAAGGGGTGCTCCGCTGATCACAGACGCACTTGTGGTTGTTGTTGTTGCCGGCAGGCTGTGGTGCTCCGCTGGTCACTTACGAAAAAAATGCGCACTAGATCTATCGCTGTTCAAGCCCGTCAAAAAAGTGTCGAAAAATAAGCGAGATTTTTGTTGTTTCGTGGGGTTTTTTTTTCAATATTTTTCTCGATATTTTTATCGATGGTTAGAGTTGCCAGAATACTGAAATATTAGGTCCGCCAAATGCTGCCTCACACCCACCCTTGGGTGGGTGGAAAGGCGAAATGGTGACTTCTTCGTAGGTATTCATCTTCACTTGGAAGGCATTGCCGGTGCTATTCGGTCGGAGCAGGCACTCAGTTGAGCTGATCTTAGTCAATGCACCCACGTCTCCGTCCACAGCGGCTAGCACTTCGCCCATCTCGTCTCCGCGTAGACCGACCCAATCTTCCGCCTGATTACTATTCGGGAGCTCCTCTGGCTTGACTTCCAGGAGGGGATGGAGTTACAATAACACCCAACCCCACCTTCACTAGCACACAACACTTAAAAGTTCTTAGTAACAGTTTTATTATATTGCTTTACAATTTTTGTATTCCATCGTTGTTTTGGCTGCTGGGCTTTTCCGTCATCAATCTTAACCCCACATCCTCGCCTTCCTTTTCTCCGTTAGGACAATCCCTTCTCTTGACGTTTACTCACACATGAGAGGGAATGGCAACTATCGTATCCAGAGAATGGTAACTCTTCGCTCCCAAAGATCGGAGTAAAACGGTAATAAAGGCTAACCGAAACGACGCTATCTCGATTATCATTTACTTTAAAGGAACTTAATTTTAAACATTAAATATCTTATAACTAATAATACAAGTTTATTACATAAGAGTAGAATTTTAATTACAATTTGTCGACCAATATTAAATCAAGTTATTTGTTTTCATGGTTTAGTAGCAACTAAAAGTTAATTCCAAAAATTAAGAGAGATTACAGAAAGCTGTGAAATAAATTAAGACTTAATTGACATTTTGGATCACATATTGTTAACTAGTGACTTATGATATTATTATGTAACCAAATAAAGAAATAATTTTACATTTTATGCCTTGGCGTTAATTGTTGTTGGTTTTAATATTTTTTTTAATTTTTGACTTATGTATTTTTTGACTTCGTTTAGTAAAAACAGCTATATTTTTATTTTCTTTGATAGTTTATTTGGAAAATCTTTGCTATATTTTATTTCTTCTATCTTATTTTATATAAATTGTGTCATTTTCTTTAGGATATTTTGCTGGCTTTCTTGTTTCATTTAATCTTTTTATGCGCCTCTTTGCTGTTTTTTCTAAAATTAATTTAACTTGCGGGTAAAGGACTTTCTGATTTTGATCAAGTCTTTTTAAATAATCATGTTGATTTGAAAAGGGGTTATTTATAAGAAAAAATCTGATGTTCTGCCAAAAAATAGTTCCTAAGGTGTTAATTTAGTGGCTGAATGAATTTCATCATTATATGTTATTAATGCTTCTGTTAAAATGTCTTCATGCTTTACCAGTAATTTGGCCTCTTTCTTTTTTGAGACTATGATGCGATATATCTCTGTTAGAGTGGAATGCAGTCTTTCGACTGGTGAATTACTTGTAACTTACTTGTTGACTGTTGGAACAATGTATAGTGCCGTTTAATACTATATTAAAAACAAAAGTCTTTAAATAAGTTTGAGGAAAATTCTGAGCCTTTGTCACAAACTATTTTTATTCCCAAAATCACTAATACATTTTTGTAATGCTTTCAGGACTAACAAACTATCATCCGCTGGTAAACTATAAGCAAACGCAAATTTTAAAATCTCATCGATCAATGTTATTAATAAAATAAAAAAAAAACCTCTTTACGAGGTAAAAGTCTAGCGACGAAAACATTTCCATTCCCCAAAATTTTTGATATCCAATTTTGTGACGAACGATATTAAATCTACATTTCTCAATTTTAATTATCTTTCGAACCAGTGGTCGCATTTTGATGATCAAGGTGTCATTCCACACGTGTTTTATAACAATATTAACAAAATAAAAAATTTTAACAAAAAGTTTCAGTGGCCCCATTGGCTGCAATAATCTAAATTTCGCCCCTCCCATTTACACCTGCTTATGTCACGAACCAGGTGAGCTTTTCATAGTCTTAGAATGCACTTTTGTTAGTTAGAGCTATACCTTTCGATCGGTATACAACTCGACCTGCTCGGATAGTCATAGCAAATTTTCCATTCTTCCTGTGTATACTACCAGTCGCCTTTCGCACCCTTCGTGATACTTTCGTCATTAGCGCGAATATATATCTACATGTAAAATATCAAGTGGTTATTCTAGAAATTCTGGAGCTTCGAAACAAGTTTTTTGTGGTTGTCTAACGTACTTATTGACCTGACATACATCGCAATTATTTATGGTTGTGCAAAATTTTACTCCGCATTTGTGGGAAGTAAAATTTTCTTTTAAGATGCAGAAATGTCTCGTCAGTTCCCATACGGTTATTTTTAATATGGTATAGATTGATGATATCGTCTTGTTGGTCACGGTATTCAAACGATAAAAGCTACATATATGAATTATATATCGTTGAAAAGGTATTTTGAAGATCTTTCAGACATACCTTCAATCTTTTCTTCTGGAGAACATAAGTAAAAAGCTACATGTGAAAATGGGTTTCTATGGCGTTTTAAAAAAAATCTACACCTCTAATCACTTTAAGATATGTTATATGTTAAGGTCAATTGAATTCTGGGTTTTTTTTGACATATAACACATATCTGTGATAATTCGTTTCGGCAAGATATTACCTGTTAGATTAGGTTGGGTTAGGTTAGAGAGGGTGCCGTAACGACGCACTTAGACCCGGATGGGCCCATTGTGATCCCCCGGATACGACTTAAATAACCGAGTCAGAAGGGAGTCCAGTTCGATGACTGGATGAATTTGGCAATTTTCCGGCAAGATCGCCCAGGTCGTTTAGGAAGGGTTTACCCAGGGTGCGGAGTCTTCTGTTGCTTAGAGCCGGGCAGGAGCAGAAGAAGTGCTTCGGAGATTCTTTTTCCTCCTCATCCCTGCAGCTGCTGCAGAAATCGGTGTAGGGAGAATTGAGTCTTAGGGCATGAATGCCTGCTAGCCAATGGCCTGACGACGAGCGAGCAGTCGCATCTGGTGAGATTACACATAGCTGAGTTTCGAGCCTTGTCTATATGAGGCCAAGCTAGTCGGGCCACGCGGCCGATCGGAGTGGTTTCCCATCGTGTGATACTTATCATATCTGATTTAGTGTGGAGCAAGAGTTTACAGGTCGCTAGAGGCATACTTGTATCCTCTTTAGCCGGAAGGAGGATTTCAGTAGTGCCCCTTCTAGTCAACTCATCTGCTATGCAGTTGCCTAAGATGTCCTGATGCCCAGGTACCCATATTAGGTATATATCGAAATGTTCTGCCATCTCATACAGAGATTTGCGACATTTCGAAACCGAATAAGTTTGGTAGTGGTAGCTGTTATGGAATTAATAGATGCTTGACTGTCGCTATATATGTTTATAGAGCCAGAGGGGGCATTAGAGTTCTTGAGGATAGTGAGGGCTTCGTTAATTACTAAAATTTTGGCTTGGGAAACACTGCAGTGATCAGGAAGTCTGAAAGAGTGATTTATACCAAGTTATAGAGAGTATACACCTCCTCCGACCTGGTGGTTTAGTTTAGAACCATCTGTGTAGAAGAATAGAATAGTAGCAATGACGGAGTGAAGAGCTGTTTCGGCGGATCTTTCTTTCCTGTAAGCATGCTGCGATTTTGATATAAGTTCCAAGGGAATGAAGACCCTCAAGTGGAGGGATAAAATGCGCTCGAAAGTTTTAAGCAAGAAAGATGTCAGGCTTTTCGATCTGAAATCCTTGGGAGAAACATGTGAGGCTTTTCCGGCCTTGGGTATAAAAACTACATTTGAAAAACTCCATGGTTTTGGAATCTGGCCAGTCATAAAGATTTCAGTAAAAATGGTTTGGAGCCAATTTATTGCAATGTTGCCTGCATGTTGAAGGTGCGCATAAGGTCCGGTTGATTTAAACGGTTTAAAACTGTTTATTGCCCAGTTCATGTTATGTGCACTGAAAAGTGGTGTCCCTCTCAAGATAGCCTGGTGCTTCTTCTGGAATAGTCTTTTTGAGTAAGGTTAGGTATTTCATATATATTCGTATATCCATTCGGTACGGCTGCCTCTTGGGAGCGCTGCCTCTTCGCTTGTGCCTTTGCTCTGGGTGCTTGGGCACTGAAGTCCGGGAGCACGCGATTGGCCTATTCCACCTTTTTTTTAGCCAGTCGGCTGACAGGTTGGATCCTGCGCTTTCGTTGTGTCACTGGAGGATGCTTCCAGCGCTTCGCTTTTCCGAGAAGGATAACTTCTTCATGGTGATAGCTGTGGTAGCCTCCCCCACCGTTCCTGCACCAGACGGAGGTGCAGCTGCGCTTTTTGCGCTCTGCTTTGACTCGGTGGTGATAGGGGGTGGTAGGATGACTCCTTTTACCCCAAGGCCAAGGTGGAAAACGGGTTTGCTTGGACTAGCACCGTTTGCTCGATCGACGTCGCGATTTCGCTTTGGCCAGGCTTTAAAAAAAAAAAAAAAAAAAAAAAAAAAAAAAAAAAAAAAAAAAAAAAAAAAAAAAAAAAAAAAAAAAAAAAAAAAAAAAAAAAAAAAAAAAAAAAAAAAAATTTACTTTCTGATCAAACTTGGTTGAAAACGAACCACTATATCATAAAGCTTCCATAGGAACGATCAGTCGAAATTCAAGTTTTAGTATAAAAAACTTTTTTGTTGTTTGAGACATCTCAACCAGTCTAACAGAATACGCATCTGGGGCTATCCTCTACATTCTGATCCAACTTGGTTGAAATCGATTTGTCGAAAATTTATATTGCGTATGAAATTTTTTGTTGTTTTTGGAGAAAACACAATCAGACTTGCAAATTGGGATTTTTTTTTGTCATATACTTCCTGATAAAAAATTTAATATGTGTATGTAGTTATTAATATAATTTTCTTTTAATCATGTAATCATGTAAAACATGTAAAAGTCTAGTGACGAAAACATTTTCATGCCCCAAAATTTCTGATATCCAATTTTGTGACGAACGATATTAAGTTGTACACATAACTTATTCTTAAACAAAATAGTTTGGCACTCGGCACATTGCGCATA
The DNA here is from genome assembly GCA_035043635.1 of Drosophila rellima. Lineage (NCBI taxonomy): Eukaryota > Metazoa > Arthropoda > Insecta > Diptera > Drosophilidae > Drosophila > Drosophila rellima. The sequence goes on along the minus strand of JAWNMV010000136.1, from coordinate 109,369 downwards.
AAGTGTCCGATCCTTCTATACCAAATAAAAACTCACTGTTTTGCGCAGTGCCGAATGCCAAACTTTTTTGTTTAGAATAAGTTATATGTAAAACTTAATATCGTTCGTCACAAAATTGGATATCAGAAATTTTGGGGCATGAAAATGTTTTCGTCACTAGACTTTTACCTCGTAAAGAGGTTTTTTTTAAAAGATACATACATTCTGGCAAAGTAAACATAAAATAAATAATTAAGCATTTTATTTCTGTATCCTTGCTACCACAAACTTGTTAATATCTTCACTTATTATGAACCAATCCTGTGTAAAGTTTGTGATTAGTTGTTGGCACTAAGCAAATAACCTATAGAGAACTCATCCCTTACAAGCGAATGTGCCGTTCGTTATTGCTCGCGGAGCGTCCACTCTCAACTGGGAAATATTTTGAGAGTGAACGCTCCGACGAAAGGGACTTTATTTTTGTGGCCGCTTCAGTCGACTGGCAGAGCTCGTAGCTAGCACAGCCAGCGAAACTAAAAACATGCGCACTATGAAATACCCTCTGCCCTCAGAATTTTTTGCCCACATTATTTTATAAACAAAAAACGCACAAAATTTTATCAATACGTAAAGGTTGATGATCAAACAAATGCAATGATTTGTGTTATCATTTATAAATATTTTATTAACCTCGAAAATTTGCTACTAAAAATTGAACCCGTACAGGGTACGAGAGCTTACATACAAAAGCTTAATGGCATCAACGAAGAGGCAATGCATTGTTGAAAATTTTCTCAATTCGACACATGCAACCCATACTTATGCGCATAAAGAATAAGGCTAAAAAGTTTTGAGGGTATTTTATAGTGCGCATATTGTTGATTTCCATAGCTGTGCAAGCTACGGGCTCTGCCAGTTGGATGCGACGGGCTCTGCCAGTTTGATGCGGCCACAGAAATAAAGTCCGTTTCTTCGGAGCGTCTACTCTCAAAATATTTCCCAGCCGAGAGTGGACGCTCCGCGAGCAATAACGAATGGCACATTCGTTTGTAAGGGATGGGTTCTCTATAGGTAATTTGCTTAGTGTTGTTGGGCATGATCCTACACCCGTTGGCATACAAAAAAATTAAATTTTAAACCCTAAATTAAAGGTGGTGTCATTTTTTTTCGATTACGATCCTCACAGTATGCGTGGCGAATTTTTAACATAAACTGGTGTTGCCTGTCTTAATGGAGAGTCTATATTTCAAATTTGATGGTCCTAGCCCTTACCATCTCTGAGATACTTTTGTTTACACCGGCATTTTTTTTTTGCTATATTATCCAAAATATTTTTTTAGGTTTCAAATAAATATTGTGAAAAGCAGTATTTTATTTTCAAAATAGACAAGTTAAAGTTTAATATTATTTTTAAAACACTTTTTTGAATTAAAAAGGGACCGAAAAGCAACTATTCTTGGTGGTGAGTAGCAAAGCACTTAGCCAAGTGTAGTTGTACTTGGCATTTGCAACACATTCTTTGTGTCGGCTTATGGAATACTTGACAGCGCCTGGCCTTATTTTGAGGCTGTATTTATTTTGAGATTCTTTGACTCAAACAGACGGACGGACAGACGGACGGACATGGCTCAATCGACTCGGCTGTTGATACTGATCAAGAATGTATATACTTTATCTTCTAAAAAAAACCACTTAACGAGGTAAAATTCTAGTGACGAACACATTTCCATTCCCCAAAATTGCTGATATCCAATTTTGTGACGAACGATATTAAATTGAATATATAACTTATTCTTAAAAAAAAAATTTGGCATTCGGCACATTGCGCAATAAAGTCCCAATCCTTCTTACCTAATAAAAATAACTTTTTTGCGAAGTGTCGAATGCCTAACTTTTTTTTAAGAATAAGTTATGTATTCAATTTAATATCGTTCATCACAAAATCGGATATCAGAAATTTTGGGGCATGGAAACGTTTTCGTCACTAGTATTTTACCTCGTTAAGAGTTTTTTTTTTAGAAGATATCAGTCGTTTTTGAATTTGTCTGTATCAAGCCTAAGTAGTTATATATTCAACTTAATATCGTTCGTCACAAAATTGGATATCAGAAATTTTGGGGCATGGAAATGTTTTCGTCACTAGAATTTTACCTCGTAAAGAGGTATTTTTTAGAAGATTTATAAGATCACCCCAGATGCATAATCTGTTAGATTGGTTAATATATCTTTTAAATTGTCTTTTTATTTATGGCACAGGTAATTTCTGAAGTGAACATGCATGTACTAAGCGAGCAATGTAAAGGTATATATAGTTAACAGGTAATATCTTGCCAAAACGAATTTTCACAGATATGTGTTATATGTCAAAAACGCGGAATTCAATTGACTATAACATTAAACATATTTTAATGTGATTTGAGGTGTAGATTTTTTTTAATCGCCAAAGAAGTCTATTTTCACCTGTAGATTTTTAGCTATGTACTGTCAGGTTCTGTTAGACTCATAAGCCACACAAGAGGCTAATGTTCGGTAATAATTTGAAGCTTTCTACCGAACAAGTAGGGTCGAAAGTACTTTGTGCCCCATAAAATTGCTTATAACTCTTTTTCCGTTACGGAATATTTGATTTCTGGAGATCACTGCCAATCCGCCCTTGGGATAAAATAGCTCCCAAGGCAAATTTGCTTGCGACCGTTGTAAGCACAAATGATTTGAAAAATCGGGATACTACAATATCGGATCATTGCACAGCAATTCCTTGCATGATTGAAAACAAGGAAAGTATTCTTTATTAAGAACAATTTAATTACCGTTTTTATGGCAATTCGTAAGGGGGTTGGTACGTTTTGCAAAATTAGGTATAAACTTTACCCTTTAATATTAGTCGGGATCTTTGGTAGTGGGAATGCTTTAACAGCAGTTATTTTTTCCGGGTTTGGCATTATGCCATCTGTCGACACAATATGACCCAAAAAATAAATATGTTTTTTAAGGAAATCGGATAATGTCAATTGTACTTTAAAATTAAAAATACGTAATTTGCCAAAAACTTTTTTTAAGCTCAGTATATGTTCTTGAAGCGAAGTAGAATACATGAATTTATCGTCTAAATAAACTAAGCAGCATTCACCAAGCAGATCACCCAAGGGGTTATCCATAACACTCTGGAAGGTGACAGGGGTGTTCTTCAATCCAAATGGCATACGGATAAATTCATAGTGCCCATTTTTAACTGTAAAATCCTTTGGGTTCATTTCTATTTTGTGGTACCCGCTGGCAAGATCTATTATACTAAAAAACAATAATCTGCCTAATTTGTCCAGGATATCATTAATTCTAGGTAACGGGTATTTACATGAAACTGTTTTCTTATTTAACTTCCTATACTCGATTACCAGTCACCACTTTGCAGTTTGGTTATTTGATTTCTTTGGAACAATTCACACAGGGGCACTCCACGGAGAATAACTCGGGCGGATAATGCCTTAATTTAACATATCTGAGAGTTGCCTATGTATTTCCTGTTTATAAATATAAGGATATTTATATGACCTTACATGAACCGGGATGCCATTCATTGTATGAATTTTGTGCTTCACTTCATTTGAAAACGGAAGAAATTGTCCCTCTGTGAAAAATATATCTTTGTATTTCTTACATAGTTTAAGAAGCTGTATTCTCTCTTCAGAATTTAAATGATCGCATTTGAAAAGGGCTTCAAAATTAGGATCAGGGCTCAAAGGTGATTTTAGTTCTAAAATGTAAATCTCTACAAAATCGGACGACGAATATTCGAGTACTTTTATTGGCTCGTCTACAAAAATGGCTGGTTCCATTTCACTAATATTTGTTATTTCTAATAAGGAGTATCCATTTGTGGCTAAATAGATACCTTCAGAAATGCATAGGTGATCGTCTATTTTTCGTCGTTTCTAGGTATATATCTCCTGAGTCCCTACTAACTGGAATGCTTAGCAGCATTTCTGTCCATGCAGAGATCTTAACATTTTTGAAAGCCTTTTGAGGTTTTCTCAAAAGAGTAATATTTGCAACAGGTGTATTTAAAGTTCCTTTGACTAGATCAACAGTAACATGGCTTAAAATATCATCATCATCAAAGTACGAATGGAACTTAAATAGAAGATAAATAGAACTTAAATAAAAAACACATCTTTGCGATTGAATTCAGGAAATATTGGCAATATAACATATTTATTGAGAGTATGGGAGTTGCTTCAGGTGTTTTTAAAGTTCCTTCGACTAGATCAACAGTAGCACCCACATGGCTTAAAATATCAATTCCTAATAATCCATCAAAGTACGGATGGAACTTAAATAGAAAAAACTTAAATACATCTTTGCAATTGAATTCAGGAAATATTGGCAATATAACATATTTATTGAGAGTATGGGAGTTAAGTACAGTTTTTATTGTAATTATTTCTCCCTCTGTATGAAGTTCAGGATCAATTATTTCTGGTGAGATAAAGGAAGATGTGGAGCCGGTATCGATCAACAACTTTACTAAGCTACCATTAGATGAAGCCATTGATATATACACAAGCTCTTGGTTATGTTTTTCGGGAGAAAACAACCCTATTTGTTTTCCGAGGCTTTTTGACAAAAATTTCCGGTATTTTCTATGTTGGTTAGTTCAGAAGAATAATTGGAGGGAAATGAATCAATTAAATTATTTTCTCTTGGTTGGTTTGAGATAGTGCGCGTTACACCAGAAGGGGGCACAGATTGGTTGTTAAGCCTTAGCTTTAAAAATCTACTATTCCTGTCAAATAAAACGTCATTTGAAGTCTGCGAGTTTTGATGATTCCTATCCGGGTTTTCTTGAATCTGTTTGCTGCTGGACAATGCTGTTCGATTGTCTTTATACGAGTATTTACGATAGTATGGTCTTTGGTCATGACCTGATTGTTTTTGATAATTTTCTTGGTCGGGTTTATTTGCCTGATTTTCTTTCGTATAGGAATTGTATTTTTGATATTGTTCGTTGTTATTTGTTCTATGGTAAGAATTATTATTATGTTGCGTGTACCTAAAGTCTATATTCGAATTTCCGCGCTGGTAATAAATTTTTCGTTCTTTAACACAACAATCTACAGCTGCTGTCAACGTTATAGGCTTCATTGCTCGTACGGTGATTCTTAAGGGGTCTCTAAAACCAGATACAAAAATACATTTAAGCACAAAGCACCATAACGTTCCTTTTTACCCTTGGCCACATTTTCATCACTTTCATTTTCTGACACATTATTAAACAGAGTTGATTGAATCTCGATTATCTCGCTAACTTAACTTTTTAAAATTTTTCTATCCTGTCGTAAATACTGAAGATCTTTGATAAGCAAAGTTTCTGATCTCTTATCTGCATAATGAAGAAATAATGTAAATCCAAATAAGTGAGGTTTCATAGGCATATAATGCTTTATTTGCTTGACCCGTAATTTTATATCTAATTGCCCTTAGGAGAATTTTACCATTGGGGGCTTCTTCAATGTCGCCTATGACCGAAAGAATTTCATCAACATTTTTTATAAATTCGTGCAGAAGACAGGGAAATGGGGAGTTGTTTAATGGCGTCTAGGATTTTTAATGAATTAATCACGTCTACTCTATTGGAATCAGAGTTAATCTTTAATGGAGTTGGCATTTTAATGTTGTTATTTACCGCTGACCTATTTCTGGGCTTTTTTAGACCCAGAAGACCGACTACACACATGCGTACATATGCATCGCCATACATACGCAAGAGAGTTACTCTTTCAAAGGATGACACCACAAAACAATAGGAAATATTTAATTGCTCGCTTACATACATATATGTCTCCTCGTGGAAGGCCTTCCCTCGATGAACATATGATGTGGATTTAATGGCGGATGCCGCTGCTATTGATTTAGGTTGTTGTTGTGTTTGTTTCTTTTGTTTTCGCACAAGGGGGAGGGGAATTTGGCATATGTATCTGATTTTTATTTAGACCCCGTACTTAAAAAAAGTACAGGGGTCTATTAACTTTGTCATAAAAAAAAATGTGCTTAACAGGCAGAAGGAGGTGTGGCAGACCCCATAAAGTATATATATTCTTGATCAGCATCAACAGCCGAGTCGATATAGCCATGTCCGTCTGTCTGTCTGTCCGTCCGTCTGTAAGAGCGCCTAGATCTCAGAGATTATAAGAGCTAGAGCCTTCAAACTTGGTATGTAGGTCCGTCTATATTGCAAGCAGATCAAGTTTGTTTTATATTTTGGCCACGAACACTTTAACGCCCACAAATTAGAAAAATCTTATTTTAAACGACTATTTAAAGGATATCTCCACCAATCTAACAGAATATGCATCTGGGATGATCTTATACAATCTGACCAAGTTTGGTTGAAATCGGTTGACTATATCATATAGCTGTTATAGGAACAATCAGTCTAAAATCGAGCTTTAGTATGAAAAGCTTTTTTGTTTTATTTGGTTGAAGTCGGTCTACTATATTATAAAGCTGCCATAGGAACGATTGGTCGAAAATATATACTGAGTATGCAAATTTTTGTTTTTTCTGGAGATACCACAATCAGACTCGCAGATTGGGAATTTTCTATTGTCTTATACCTCCTGATACAATGTTTTATATATGTACGGATTTATATTATTTTCTTTAAATCAGGTGTTGCTTTTCCATAGTAAGTACGGGGTCTCCGGCAGTCGAGTATGCTCGACTGTAGCACCGCCCCCTAGTTTATATTATAATTATTATTATGTGGTCATATGTTGATATTCTTTGCTAAGTAGGGATATGTCGAATAATATATATATGAACTGCTTTTATCCTTGTACTAATACTTATTTAAATATATTTACGGAAACGGGTGAGTTGCTTGCGTAGGTGATAGTAGCACGGCTAGCAGGGCACCGACGTCGTCTGTTGCATCGTGGTAACAGTGAAATTGTAGAAGGGGTAGTGTTGTTCAAAAAAATTATATATATATACACATTTTATTTTTTTTAAACTGTATTTGTATATATGCATGTGCATGAACTTATTTTCAACATCTTTTGCTTTTACTTTTTCTTTTAAAGTCACCTTGTGCTTTTTTTTATTGTGCATTAATTATAATTATAATTATTTATACATACTGTCAATATTGTAAATATCGATTTGGCATTTGATTCTCAATATAATATTTCGTTTTAAAAAAAAAAATATTTTTTTTTTAAATTTTTTTTTCTGTGTTAATATCTTTCGAATAGCACGTGTAGAGAACAGAATCACAAGCAATGAATGATGGTGTTGGCTTTCTTCTTTTTTTTCTTCTTTCTATGCATATGCGATTTCGGTGACCATACAGCTCCTTTGAATGAATGTATGCAAGGCGAGCACTCTGTATAAATATATTGTATTGGTGCCATGAACTTTGTTGAATTTGCTTATATAAAACAGTTATTATTTCTCTTTACATTTACTATTAGACGCATACAGAAACGGTACATGGGTATGTATGTGCTTTACACAATGTACACGTGTGCGCGTCGGTATATGTTGGAATTCTTATACCCTGAGCGGGTATATTAAGTTTGTGTCAAAGTATGTAACGAGCAGAATGAAGCATCTCCGACACCATAAAGTGTATATATATATGATCAGCATCAAAAGCCGAGTCGATATACCCTTGTCCGTCTGTCCATGTAAACAAAAGGATCTCAGAGATGGTAAAGGCTAGGACCACCAAATTTGGAATATAGACTCCCCATTAAGTCAGGCAGATAGAGTTTATGTTGAAATTTCGCCACGCCCACTGTGGGGGCGTAATTCGAAAAAACCCGATATCACCTTTAATTTAGAGTTATAAGTTAAATCTTTACATTTTTTTTATGCCAACGGGTGTAGGATCATGCCCAGCATCTAATCACCAATTTTTAACAGGATTGGTTCATAAATAGTAATGATATTAATAAGTTTGGGGCAGCAAGGAAATATAATTAAAATGATTAATTATTACATTTTATATTTACTCTGCAATAATGTATGTATATCGAGTTAGCCAGCGTCTGCCTAGACGCTACAGTGGTCGAAGTGATAACGTGGGCGTGAAGTGGGCGGCGTGCTAAACATGAGACGCGAGCTCAAGTCCGGGCGGTGCATGCAAAATTTTATGTTTCTCGTTTATTTTAATTGTCTTCCTGAATGTATGTATAACACATTTGCCAGCGCCAAAACAATCGGTCCATGGGTCTGATGGTAGGGATACCAGCCCTTCCGTTAGAGGTCGTGGGTTCGAGTCTTGGTTGTAACGATCAAATATATTTTACTTTTCGTTATCTTTTTTTTTTTCCTTTTAATGTGTTTAAAAAATTGAATGATATCGTGCAAGTTTGTAAATACACTTATTTATATCATATTTGTAAGTTAAAGCGAGCGCGCCCCCGCGGTCGCGCACGAAGATATTACCTAGTCCTTCCAGCTGATATTATTTCAAGTCTCCTGGATATGAATTTTCCAAGTCTTCGTCAATAAAGAGTCGGGATTATTTCGGTGCAATCGTTATAATTTTTATTTAATTTAATTCTAATTTTAACAATTAATGCTTTGTCCAATTGACGTCTGGTTCTTTCGTTCATAAAATCCAGTCTAACTCCAGCCGGCCGGCTTCGGTTCTCAAGAAGCTTCGCTGGCGCCGCTGTCGCTGGCCCTAGCTTTCTGCAGTTGTGCAACAGCGGATGTTGTATCCGCTGTCTCAGCGTGGCGAGCCAGCAGCACATAATACGTTGACTCGGCGCGGGGAGCGGCGAGGGGAACGGAACGTTGGTACGTTGCTTCTGCCAGCCCGCGGCCTACAGAATGCTGACTCGGCGCGGGAGGCGACGAGTAAACTAGAACGTTGGCCCGTTGTTTCTGCAAGCCAACGGCACATAGAATGTTGTCTTGGCGCGGGGAGCTGCGAGTGGTAAAGCGTTCGCAGCTCGTATTCATCGCGGGCAGCGATGAAGGTAGGGGGGTCAACTGCACTTGGAATGCACAGCATTGCAATGTGTTAACTCCTCCCCCATTTTAAGTGGTCCTTCGGTGGGGTCGTACCGGTAGGCTGTGCCTCCAGTTCGTTGACGCTTCTAAGGGACGGGATCCCCTTGGAAGAAGTAATCTTTCTCCATACTATAGGCCATTACGATGAAGGCCATTGCTGCTTCTTTTAGGATTGAGAAAATAAAATTATTTGAAATAGTTGACAATTTTTTAAAGTTCTCTAGGCTAAAATCGTGGACGTACGTTAAAGAGAGTTTATTTCCCGCGGCTGTTACTTTGGTTAGCATAGCCAGCATAGCCATTAGGTGTGTTGATGAAAAGCTGCTATAGGACCGGTTTTCAACGTTGACGGTTTGGTTGTCATTATGGACTACAAATGAGCCTACTAGATGGTAGTCCCTTAAATCCGCCGTAATTGTACTATTAAAGTTGGTCAGAAATATGGTGCCATTATCCACCAGCTCAACTATTTCCTGATCGTTCCTTAGGTAGTCACAAAAGGCGTGGCCTCCTTTTAACATCCTAGGGTTGCAACTTTTTTCGTCCAATCTCCTCAAGTCCCTTTCCTGGCAAACTGTCGTATTCCCAATGGAAAGGCAGCTTCCCAGTACTGCATAAGTTTCCTGGGGGTCCTTTGCTAACTTGTTGAATTCCAATACCACTTGCGGATAAAGGAGCATCAAGCGATTCTTTTCATCCACGACCTTCGGTAACGACAAAACGTATAATAGGGAAGTTCCGTTAGTCAATATTGACGGTTCCGCGAACTCCACTACATGCACCACATTTTGATATGGTAAGTTCTGTGTTTCCGTTAAAAGAGTCTCCACCTCCTTATGGTCCAGCAGATTGGTGTTGACGACCCCAGCGTTCGCCAGATGGCAAGCTCTCGTGATTTCGTCAACTTGTTAGCAAGGATCATTGCTTTGTGTAGCAACAGCGTAGCCACATGCTCATCCCCATCGATGGCGTTCATCCTTGTCATGATTTCGTCGAGTTTTGGTAGCGATTCGTAAGTTGCGTCAAGCAATCTGGTGTTGATTTTGATCTGCTGGTTGTTGTTCCTAACAACATTATCCTGTGACTGAAGAAAGTGTTGCAATCTAAGGCATCAGGTGATCCCGCGACCCACTTCAAAGCGGATCCCAGCCAGTCTATGGAGTTCGACTTACGACGTGTTGTAGCTGTCATCTTCATGATTCCGTCCGCAGCTCTATCTAGCTAATGACATACTAGTGCCCCGATTTTGCGATCGTTTATTAGCATAGCGTCGTTCGTAGTATTGTATTGGTGTAGTTGCTCCAAGTCGATTACATGGGCGGGCTTGAACATTCCGTTGACACGCCATACAACTCCTTGTTGGAGAGGAACAACTGGCGTATCGTATCTAAAGATGTGAAAGGCGCTCGCGATGTGAACGAACGCCATTCTAGGTTGTTCTAAACAGAGTAATGTTATACTTATGTACTTTTTTTTTGCGTTTACTTGTCATTCCAAGATCTTAAACTTATATTTTGTGTGTATCTTTTCGAATCGTTTTCTTTTTTTGTTGTTTTTTGTTTATTATTTTTTTTTGTGTTTTCGTTATACATTTTTTTATTTCTTATAGTAATTAGAGTTTTGTGTTTTTTTGTTTTTAGTTTTGTTTCGTGTTTTTTGTTATTTTTTTTTATATTTTCCTTATAGTAATGAGAGTTTTGTGAATTTTTATACCCGTGCCCATTGAAAATGGTCAAAAAGGGTATAATGGTTTTGTGCAATGTATGTATCAGGCAGAAGGAAGCATCTCCGACCCTATAAAGTATATATATTCTTGATCAGCATCAATAGCCGAGTCGATTGAGCCATGTCCGTCTGTATGTCCGTCTGTCCGAGTGTTTGAGCCAAAGGATCTCAGAGACTATAAAAGCTAGAGACTTAAAATTTGGTATGAAGGTTGCTGGATAGCGGGCGCAGATCAAGTTTGTTTTAAATTTTAGATGCCACGTCTCTTTCGCCTGCCAATCGCAAAAACCGATTATTAGACGCGATCTTTAATAAAACACTTCTTAATTAAACATGTAGATAAGAAGTAAGCCAATTTAATGACCCTGAAAGTTTTAAAGCGATCGACTCTTAAATAGAGAAGATATTTCAAATTTGCTTTTAATTCACATAAATCAAAATCATAGACATAGGCAAGTGTGAGCGAGATAGCATATGCACATTTGTTTGTGCAAAAACATAACAGTGAGCACGTGTACGAAGAGTGCGAACGCAAATCTGAGCGATAGGCAAAATTATCGATATTTGGCTACAATTTCTATCCTATTTTAATATATTAACATGGATTACGTTAATACATATTTACGATTGTGTTAAAATATATGTATGTAGATATTAGTATACATTGCAAAAAGCGATATGTATAAATGCCACTTTATAATTAAGCACCTTGACACCTCGACGATAGATCCTTTTACAACACTGAAATCTCTGAATTTAAAATAATTATTATGTTTAATAATAAGCTAGTAAGCTCTTACATATGTTCAATAGGTTTTCATTTATTATCATTGTATTTATATGCTTAACAAATTCTGCAAAAACAATCACAAACATTAAAGCATAGTATTTAAATTTGAATTGCGCGCGCAATGCAGCAGCCTTTAACAGCTGATTTCGATGATTGAGAAGAGTGGTAGAGATTAATTGGTGTTGCCGGACTTCAACAAGCTGAGCAAATTTTAGATAATGACTACTCTTGGCATGAGCAACATCGATTTCAGCGATTACGATTACGATTACGATTTACGATTTACTATTTTAATTAAATTAAATACAATTTATTCAATCGGACCACAAAATCATATTGCTGTCATAAGAAAGATCAGTCGAAAATAAACTTTTTTGTTGTTTTAAAGATCTCGACCAAACTTATAGGATATGCATTTGAAATGGTCCTATATATCCTGATAAAATTTGGTTGAAATCGGACCACTATATCATATAGCTGCCATAGGAACGATCAGTCCAAAATCAAGTTTTAGTATGATAAACTTTTTTGTTGTTTGAGGTATCTCAACCAAACTAACAGAGTACGCATTTGGGATGGTATTCTACATCCTGAACAAGTTTGGTTGAAATCTGATATCAAATAGCTGCCATAGGAGCGAATTTTACGATAAAGTACGAAAATTATTGTTGTTTTTAGAGATAAGTCAACCAAACTCACAGATTGAGAATTTGTAATTTGGTTTAAGTCGGTTCACTAGATCACATAGATGTAATACGAACAATTAGTCAAAAAGTTAATGCCGCATCATCACACCTTCGGCATGCCGTACGTAGCCCACATACGTATGACCTATCGGAGAGCCAGGGCACAGGGTATTATACAGTCGAGCACACTCGACTGTAGCTGGCGCCCCCTTGTTTTCTTTGCTCTTCATTTGTTTATTGGAGACATAAACCGTGTCCCCTTGGCTATAAGTAATGGGTATCTCTCTGGTCTTATTGAGCCTATCTGTAAACATCTTTTGTTTGTACTGAAGTAACCCTCTAATGTCATACTGAGTTTGTTCTTTAAAATTTGTAAGGCCCTGGTAATTTTTCCTGGAAGTTTGGTCGGAAAAAATATCAACCGGCTTGCGGTCCGAATGGACCGAGTTTATATATCTAACTACGGATATAAAAACTAAGTCGATTACCTTTAAATTTGGGTTATCGTTTTTCAAACACGTATAAATTTCAAGAAAGGTTGAATGAAATCTCTCTATCTGACTATTGACTTCACTTTCTGGAATGGCGTGTAATTCACAGCGATTCCCAAAGACTGCAAGTAGTTCAACACTGTTGGACACAGCAGACCCTTTTCATTGTCTGATACCATCGTTTTTGTGCAGTGAAATAGTGTCAATTTCTTACTCAGATGTATTGCCGATTAAGACTTGATTGGAAAAAGCTTTGCGAATTTGGAAAATTTGTCGATAGAACTTAAAAATTTGTGGTTTTCAATCATGAACAAATCAATGTGGAAAATCTTACACGGATACGTTGGGATTGGAGTCAGCTGTAACTCTGGTTTATTCGGGTGTCTATCATATTTAAATTTTGTATATACTTGGCAAGAAGACAATTCAGCCTTAATGCGGCTGGTCATTTTTGAAAAGTAGAAGTGTTATAGAATTTATATTTTAATTTCTTTGGCATTTCGATGGGCTCTCGAATACTCTTCTCCTATTATTCTACATACTAGCTTCGCGTCGTTCAAGTCGGACACTAACCTCTGAGTTATGCGGATTTTGTATCCCGCAAATGATTCAAGACAACAGTTTTGCAGAAATTGCAAAAAGGTCTCGGTCATTTTGATACCATTTATTATCAGTGGTTTTAAATACTTTCTTAGAGAGGTTTGTAAAGTAAGCATTGAGTCATTGTTAATTGGAATTAAATGGCGAGTGTAACTCACGTGCGGAGTTTCACAGACATATTCCTGCCTATTAGGGTCGAACACGAGCTGATTCTTAAATACGTATATGGGAACTTCAACGTGTGGAATCAAATCGGATTCGTCTTGAAGGGCACTGTAAACCGTAGCTATGGATTCTGTTCCAAAAACAGTAGCTGTATTGGATACAAGGTAATTGGCATTTGATGTGATGCGAGAGAGAGCATCTACATTAGATTTTCCTGGCTTGTCAATAAGCTCACAGTTGTACTCCTCTATGCGAGATTTCCAGCGTTTTAGTTTCGCATTTTAATTTATATTTCCTATTGCAAACGTCAACGGTTGCTGGTCAGTGTAGACAACTGTAGCTGGTCAGATACAGTTGGCGTTAGCCAAGTTTCAGATAAAGCAATAATGTCAGATTCAAAGAAAAAACTACTCAAAAATAGATTCTTGAGTTTAGACAAAAGTCCTCTAACATTCTGGTAATGTATTAGGACAGAGTCGGGACACGGAATTCGTTTTTTGGGGCACTACTAGTTGAAGCTTGTGGGCCAGAAATACGAGCTGGTAAGGTGACAGGTTCTGATCTCCTTTTCGATTTAAACTCATGCACAACCATATGTGGCGTCCAAAATTTTGGATCACATATGTCGGCAAAAAAGTCGTGAGGGCACTAATTTTAAAAGAGGCTATTTCTCGAGGCATAGAAAAATTAAATTTGGAAATAGAGACATTTGCAGGGGATTTACTTACAATGTATGCCGCTATGGAATCACAAGTAGTGTCCGAGGATAGCCTAGACACAAATACTTGTTTTCCAGGAGCAACAACATTGAGGATAGGGAGTTCACTGTTGCTACTTATTTTAGGGGCTGAATTGCGAGGAGGCTTAGTTTTCCGAACAGATCCTACCTGCACCGAAGACTCGATGATTTGGGCTGACTCTGTTGTCTGAGAAGCAGCCTCTTCTTGAGATGGCGCAAGGAGAGTTAAATAACCCAGCAATGCCCGGGGAGAGCGTTATAGACAATGCTGGCGTAGCGTTAAGGTGATGCCGAGATGCCAATGGAGTCGAAAGAGACTGGGTAACTGGTATATTAGAGGGAACGGTTAAAAATTGGGAATCTGATTCAGAATTAGGTGATGAATCAAATTTGAATTAACTGAGCAACTCGATACTAGAGTCGAAGTCGCTCGAAAGAAGTTTAGCCACCTTATTAAGTTTTAAAAATTGATTTCTCACAGAATTATACGTACGTGAGAAGTCAAATTGCAAGTCGATACATACAGGACAGGACCGATTCAAAACTCCACACTCCTTTTTAGCAGTGGCAACGAGTTTGTCACAATCTCGACCCGAGAGACCAGCACACTTAGCATGCATGATGTTGTCACACAACCAATAGTAAACAATCTGCGCTTGCGCAGACTTATCAGCACGCTTAACAGTGCAGTTCTTCTTGCAGCACGACATATTTCCAACAGGGGTCAAACTAAAAACTGCCGAAAGATAAAGCGCACGAAAAAGAGCGGGACGCACTCGAATCTAGCTCTAAGCGAAGAGAGCAAAAAAACAAAAACAATTGCGCTTTAAAGCGCCGTGCAAAACAAAAACGAAATGCACAAACAAACGCTTGTGTAGGCTAAGAAAGCGCGGAGACTGAGAAATGCAGATAAGCACTAACAACAAAACTTGCGCAAGCGAGGTGAAAAGTGTAAACAAAACACAAACAAACACACGCACAAGCAAATGTAAAAAAAAAAAATAAGGCAAACTATGCTTAGCAAATGCACAAAATTAAAAATGCTATAATTACAACTTACTCACAGTCGATAACTTGCACAAAATCACAAATTTATAATAGAAATTTAAATTTATTGGTGCAATAATAAAGTATTCAACAAAGTAAATTTCATGAGCACAAAAAAACACGTCTGTTACACTCAGCTGAGAACTCTCTCAATCTTTCAAAATAGCCTCAGCCCTGCCGATCCAAGAAACTTAACTATCGAGCTCACCCTCAAAGACCTGCAGTTCCTTTACGCAATCTAGCAATCTTGCTATTTCCTTTAATTCGTAATCGTTTCGCTCCTGCGTCTAAGGTTTGGGTTGAGCGATAACTGGGTTATCCTTCTCGCTCTTACTTTCTAAAGCAACAACTTTATCGCCGACCTTTTTATACCCTGTGACCATTAAAAATAGTCAAAAAGGGTATAATGGTTTTGTGCAATGTATGTAACAGGCAGAAGGAAGCATCTCCGACCCTATAAAGTGTATATATTCTTGATCAGTATCAATAGCCGAGTCGATTGAGCCATGTCCGTCTGTCTGTCCGTCTGTTTGAGCCAAAGGATCTCAGAGACTATAAAAGCTAGAGACTTCAAATTTGGTATGTAGGTTGCTGGATAGCGGGCGCAGATCAAGTTTGTTTTAAAATTTCGATCGGACCACTATATCATATAGCTGCCATAGGAACGATCAGTCGAAAATCAAGTTTTGGTACGAAAAACTTTTTTGTTGTTTGAGAAGTCAAATTCCAAGTCGATACATACAGGACAGGACCGATTCAAAACTCCACACTCTTTTTTAGCAGTGGCAACGAGTTTGTCACAATCTCGACCCGAGAGACCAGCACACTAAGCATGCATGATGTTGTCACACAACCAACAGTAAACAAACTGCGCTTGCGCAGACTTATCAGCACGCTTAACAGTGCAGTTCTTCTTGCAGCACGACATATTTCCAACAGGGGTCAAACTAAAAACTGCCGAAAGATAAAGCGCACGAAAAAGAGCGGGACGCACTCGAATCTAGTTCTAAGCGAAGAGAGCAAAAAAACAAAAACAATTGCGCTTTAAAGCGCCGTGCAAAACAAAAACGAAATGCACAAACAAACGCTTGTGTAGGCTAAGAAAGCGCGGAGACTGAGAAATGCAGATAAGCACTAACAACAAAACTTGCGCAAGCGAGGTGAAAAGTGTAAACAAAACACAAACAAACACACGCACAAGCAAATGTAAAAAAAAAAAAATAAGGCAAACTATGCTTAGCAAATGCACAAAATTAAAAATGCTATAATTACAACTTACTCACAGTCGATAACTTGCACAAAATCACAAATTTATAATAGAAATTTAAATTTATTGGTGCAATAATAAAGTATTCAACAAAGTAAATTTCATGAGTACAAAAAAACACGTCTATTACACTCAGCTGAGAACTCTCTCAATCTTTCAAAATAGCCTCAGCCCTGCCGATCCAAGAAACTTAACTATCGAGCTCACCCTCAAAGACCTGCAGTTCCTTTACGCAATCTAGCAATCTTGCTATTTCCTTTAATTCGTAATCGTTTCGCTCCTGCGTCTAAGGTTTGGGTTGAGCGATAACTGGGTTATCCTTCTCGCTCTTACTTTCTAAAGCAACAACTTTATCGCCGACCTTTTTATACCCTGTGACCATTAAAAATAGTCAAAAAGGGTATAATGGTTTTGTGCAATGTATGTAACAGGCAGAAGGAAGCATCTCCGACCCTATAAAGTATATATATTCTTGATCAGTATCAATAGCCGAGTCGATTGAGCCATGTCCATCTGTCTGTCCGTCTGTTTGAGCCAAAGGATCTCAGAGACTATAAAAGCTAGAAACTTCAAATTTGGTATGTAGGTTGCTGGATAGCGGGCGCAGATCAAGTTTGTTTTAAATTTCGATCGAACCACTATATCATATAGCTGCCATAGGAACGATAAGTCCAAAATCAAGTTTTAGTATGAAAAACTTTTTTGTTGTTCAAGATATCTAAATTAAACTAATAGAATATGCATATGAGGTGGTCCCATACATCCTGACCAAACTTGGTTAAAATCGGTCTACTATATCATATATCTGCCATAGCTTTTCAAATCCAAACGGCAGCGTTTTGCGTTCGCATCGTGGTAATTTTCTAGTTTTGGTAGCAATCGTTGAAAGAGTAATAATTGTAAATTATATATGTGCAATTTAAAACAAGCTACAAAACGGTAGTAGTAAATTATAAAAACAAGAGAAAAAAACATTCAGAAAATTTGCGTTATTAGAAAGTAAAAAAACGCATTCAGTGCAAATACAAATCAAAGCGTTCATTTTGCTTTTAATATATTTAGTTAAAGATATAAAAAAAATATAAAACTATCAACATGTTGGGTACAGCAGCAATGAAAATGCTTACGGATGAGAATGCCACGGAGAAATATAACCAAGTGAAGAAACTGTCAGTGCCTGCAAACGAGGCAATTACAAAACGCGCCGCTTTAGGTGATATACAGAATCGTGAACTTAACCGTAACATTACCACCAAAGATGTGGCGCAAAGAGAACTGAAAGATGTCAAAGCACGCGTGGACACACACTGGAAGAAGCAGCCGCTGGCTATCAACAATTCCAATGCGGCTGCTGTCAAAACTACAACAACAACAACAGCAATTTGCTGGCGGCGGCGGCGGGACGCGCAGCGGCCAATGGCAAAGCAAATGCAACTGGCAAGCTTGCTGCGGCCGCCAAGCCGAAATCTGTCTCCGATGAGAAGATGAACACGTTGCGGCGCGAGGACAGCAACTTGGCGCGCAAATCCTTGACCAAGCTAAGAGAGGCGTTGGCCAAGGCCAATGTGCCAGCTGCACAGCAACCTGTTGTGGCCAAGAAAGAGACGGCAGTGATTAAACCGCCCATGGCTGTTGTGGCCAAGAAGGAAGCACTGGTCAAGCCGGAGATGTCCAAGAAGGAGACGCTGCTGTCGAACGGGAAATTGCGACGACTGCCGGAAGCAATTGCAGCAACACAGCCAACAACAGTGGCGCTTTCCAGTCAACGCCTGAACGCCGAAATTGAAGATATCGATGCTGACGATATGGAGAATCTAATCTTGGTCTCGGAATATGTGAATGACATTTACAAATATCTGTACGAACTGGAGATTCAGCAGCCCATTCATGTGGATCATTTGGCCAACCAACTGGAGGTGTCCAGTCGGATGCGTGCGGTGCTCATCGATTGGATCAACGAGGTCCATATGCAGTTCCATTTGGTGGCCGAAACATTTCATTTGGCCGTCGCCATTATCGATCGTTATCTCCAGGTGGTGAAGAACACAAAGCGCAAACATTTGCAGTTGGTGGGTGTGACAGCTCTGTTTATAGCCACAAAATACGAGGAGCTCTTCCCGCCAGCAATGGCTGACTTTGTTTTCATCACTGACAACATGTATTCGGATCGAGTGATTCGATTGATGGAACTGCAGATCCTGAAGATCATTGATAACAATCTGTCGCGTCTATTGCCCATTCATTTCTTGCGTCGCTACTCGAAGGCTGCTTGTGCCGAGGATGTTCATCATGCCATGTCCAAGTACTTCTTGGAATTGGCCGCCATGGACTACGATCTGGCCAGTTACAGGCCATCGGAGATTGCCGCCTCTTCGCTCTTTCTCTCACTGCAGTTGCTCAATGGAAATGCCAGAGTTGCCACCGGATTTAATGACAAGCACTGGACACCGACACTGGAACATTATTCCACTTATACCGCACAGCATTTGCGTCCCATAACACGACAAATTGCCAAGTTGATGCGAGAGGCGCCTGCATCGAAAATGAAATCAATTCACATTAAATATCAGGCCAACAAGTTTTAGAAGATTTCATTGCGCTCGGAGCTGAGTTCACCGCTCATTGATTCCATTGTGGGCATTTGCAAGAAGTAGAGAAGGCGCATCATCCACCCACCAATCCCCCTCATTCCCAACATCTTCATTATTTTTAGCTTGTGCAGTCTTCGTTTAATTTTGACTGCAAGTTTAGTTCAATTTGTTTACTATATTTAAAAAATTCGTGTTCACTTTGTGTGCGTGTGTGTAATAATGATCATAATATGATGAACGTTTTGCATTTGTGTCATCGCCGTTTTTAAGGCGATCAGCAACAAAGGCAGTCCTTGTCCCTCTACCCATATTCCCCTATACCCATATACTCTCTCTTGAGTTAGCCATCCCCTTCCCACTCATATACTACTGCCATATATGTGTTTTATATGTATGTATGTTATGTGTTTTTACAAAATCCTGCGTGCAAGAGAGAGACAGCTACAGACACTGAGAGCACCAAGGAGCTTAAACGGTGAGCAACGAGCGCATTTGCTGGCTGAAAATATCGGCGTTGACTGTAAATTATTTAAGTAAATATATATTTTCTAAGAACAAACGTAAATATTCAAAAAAACAAACAAAATAACGCTATTTTATGCATATTTGTATTTAGTTTTAGCAATTGAGTTTGGAAATTGTGCTTTGTATTAAAGTAACCTTTTTTTATATATATATATACCAATTTATTAAATTATCTAAAACTTGTGTAAATACATTACACTTATTAAAAGACGAAAACTCAGTTTAATAGGAACGATCAGTCGAAAATCAAGTTTTGGTATGAAAAACTTGTTTGTTGCTTGAGATATGTCAGCCAATCTGAGACAATATGTATGTGGGATAGTCCCATACATCTTGACTAAACTTGGCTAATATCGAAACACTATGTGATATAGCTGCAATAGGAACGATTAGTCGAAAATCAAGTTTTGGTATGATAAACTTTTTTGTTGTTTGAGGTATCTCAACCAAACTAACAGAATACTCATTTGGGATGGTATTTTACATCCTGACCAAGTTTGGTTGAAATCTGATATCAAATAGCTGCCATAGGAACGAATTTTAAGATAAAGTTCGAAAATTATTGTTGTTTTTAGAGATAAGTCAACCAAACTCACAGATTCAGAATTTGTAATTTGGCTTAAATCGGTTCACTAGATCACATAGGTGTAATACGAACAATTAGTCAAAAAGTTAATGCCGCATCATCGAACCTTCGGCATGCCTAACGTAGCGCACATACGTATGACCTATCGGAGAGCCAGGGCACAGGGTATTCTACAGTCGAGCACACTCGAGTAATGCCGACAAAGTCGCATCAAACTTGGTTAAGGTTTCTTTTAATTCCTCCATTTCCTAATCTACCTCAGACAACGATTCCACAAGACAATAGGTACACAAAATTGGATAGAGTCACAGTGATTTTGTTTTTCTCTTTTCCTTTTTTATAATTTCTGTAGTATTTTGAAATCGTTTCACTCACCCGTATTTCGTGTGTTTTTATCCTTGTGTGTTTTTTCTTTCGTGTCGCATCTGTCGTGTGCAAATGTGGTAGCTTATCGCTCACAATGTGAAAAATCTAAACAGGGGTAGAAAACAACTTAAGTATTTTTTATTTAAAATAATAGCAATAGTGATAAGTTGGGAAATAGTGACAAACGGATTTTTGTGTGTGAGTGGGTATTTGATTTTGGTTCTTAATTTTTACATTGCATTTTCATTTCTTTTGTATTTTCGTTTTTGTTTTCATTTGTATCGGATCTTGGGTATTGGGTGGACCGTATTGTTCCTTTTTGGCATAGCGCCGACTCGGGTACGGCTGAACCCACAACTCACTAGGTGACTCTTTCTGTGCTGTAACACTGAGCGTATCTGGTAAGCTACCATTGACCACTTTTTATACCCTGTGACCATTAAAAATGGTGGAAAAGGGTATAATAGTTTTATGCAATGTATGTAACAGGCAGAAGCAAGCATCTCCGACCCTATAAAGTATATATATTCTTGATCAGTATCAATAGCCATGTCCGTCTGTCTGTCCGTCTGTTTGAGTCTAGCTACTTTGAGCTAGAGACTTGAAACTTGGTATGTAGGTTTCTGGATAGCGGGCGCAGATCAAGTTTGTTTTAAAATTTGAATCGGACCACTATATCATATAGCTGCCATAGGAACGATCAGTCCAAAATCAAGTTTTAGTATGAAAAACTTTTTTGTTGTTCAAGATATCTAAATTACACTAATAGAATATGCATGATGGACAGTCCCATACATTCCGACCAAACTTGGTTAAAATCGGAGTACTATATCATATAGCTGCCATAGGAACGATCAGTCGAAAATCAAGTTATGGTACGAAAAACTTTTTTTTTGTTTGAGATATCTCAGCAAAACTAAGCCAATATGCATGTAGGATAATCCCATACATCCTGACCAAAATTGGTTAAAATCAGTCTACTATATCATAAAGCTGCCATACAAGGATCAGTCGAAAATCAAGTTGTGTTATGAACAATTTTTTTGTTGCTTGAGTTATGTAAGCCAAACTAAGACAATAAGCATGTGGGATAGTCCGATACATCCTGACCAAACTTGGTTAAAATCGGAACACTATATAATATAGCTGCCATAGGAGCGATCAGTCGAAAATCGAGTTTTAGTATGAAAAACTTTTTTGTTGCTTGAGATATCTCGCCAAACTGAGACAATTTGCATTTGGGATGGTCCCATACATCCTGACCAAACTTGGTTAAAATCGGTCTACTAAATCATATAGCTGCCATAGGAACGATCAGTCGAAAATCAAGTTTTGGTACGAAAAACTTTTTTGTTGCTTGAGATATGTCAGTCAAACTGAGACAATATGCATGTGGGATAGTCCCATACATCTTGACTAAACTTGGCTAAAATCGAAATACTATGTGTCCAATTGACGTCTGGTTCTTTCGCTCATAAAATCCAGTCTAACTCCAGCCGGCCGGCTTCGGTTCTCAAGAAGCTTCGCTGGCGCCTGCTGGCGCTGGCCCTAGCTTGCTGCTGTTGTGCAATAGCGGATATTGTATCCGCTGTGTCAGCGTGGCAAGCCAGCAGCACATAATACGTTGACTCGGCGCGGGGAGCGGCGAGGGAAATGGAAAGTTGGCACGTTGCTTCTGTCAATCGACGGCATACGGAATGCTGACTCGGCGCGGGAGGCGACGAGTAAACTAGAACGTTGGCCCGTTGTTTCTGCAAGCCAACGGCACACAAAATATTGTCTTGGCGCGGGGGGCTGCGAGGGGTAGGTCGTTCGCAGCTCGTGTTCATCGCGGGCAGCGATGAAGATAGGGGGGTCAACTGCACTTGGAATGCACAGCATTGCAGGCTGTTACCACCAAAGATGTGGCGCAAAGAGAACTGAAAGATGTCAAAGCACGCGTGGACACACACTGGAAGAAGCAGCCGCTGGCTATCAACATTTCCAATGCGGCTGCTGTCAAAACTACAACAACAACAACAGCTCCTCTGCTGCGCTCCCAATCGATGCGCACGAATGTCGCCGGCGGCAACACGCGACAAATCTCGTCGAGCAATTTGCAGGCGGCGGCGGCGGGACGCGCAGCGGCCAATGGCAAAGCAAATGCAACTGGCAAGCTTGCTGCGGCCGCCAAGCCGAAATCTGTCTCCGATGAGAAGATGAACACGTTGCGGCGCGAGGACAGCAACTTGGCGCGCAAATCCTTGACCAAGCTAAGAGAGGCGTTGGCCAAGGCCAATGTGCCAGCTGCACAGCAACCTGTTGTGGCCAAGAAAGAGACGGCAGTGATTAAACCGCCCATGGCTGTTGTGGCCAAGAAGGAAGCACTGGTCAAGCCGGAGATGTCCAAGAAGGAGACGCTGCTGTCGCCCGGGAAATTGCGACGACTGCCGGAAGCAATTGCAGCAACACAGCCAACAACAGTGGCGCTTTCCAGTCAACGCCTGAACGCCGAAATTGAAGATATCGATGCTGACGATATGGAGAATCTAATCTTGGTCTCGGAATATGTGAATGACATTTACGAATATCTGTACGAACTGGAGATTCAGCAGCCCATTCATGTGGATTATTTGGCCAACCAACTGGAGGTGTTCAGTCGGATGCGTGCGGTGCTCATCGATTGGATCAACGAGGTCCATATGCAGTTCCATTTGGTGGCCGAAACATTTCATTTGGCCGTCGCCATTATCGATCGTTATCTCCAGGTGGTGAATAACACAAAGCGCAAACATTTGCAGTTGGTAGGTGTGACAGCTCTGTTTATAGCCACAAAATACGAGGAGATCTTCCCGCCAGCAATGGCTGACTTTGTTTTCATCACTGACAACACGTATTCGGATCGAGAGATTCGATTGATGGAACTGCAGATCCTGAATACCATTGATAACAATCGGTCGCGTCTTTTGCCCATTCATTTCTTGCGTCGCTACTCGAAGGCTGCTTGTGCCGAGGATGTTCATCATGCCATGTCCAAGTACTTCTTGAAATTGGCGGCCATGGACTACGATCTGGCCAGTTACAGGCCATCGGAGATTGCCGCATCTTCGCTCTTTCTCTCACTGCAGTTGCTCAATGGAAATGCCAGAGTTGCCACCGGATTTAATGACAAGCACTGGACACCGACACTGGAACATTATTCCACTTATACCGCACAGCATTTGCGTCCCATAACACGACAAATTGCCAAGTTGGTGCGAGAGGCGCCTGCATCGAAAATGAAATCAATTCACATTAAATATCAGGCCAACAAGTTTTAGAAGATTTCATTGCGCTCGGAGCTGAGTTCACCGCTCATTGATTCCATTGTGGGCATTTGCAAGAAGTAGAGAAGGTGCATCATCCACCCACCAATCCCCCTCATTCCCAACATCTTCATTATTTTTAGCTTGTGCAGTCTTTGTTTAATTTTGACTGCAAGTTTAGTTCAATTTGTTTACTATATTTAAAAATTTGTGTAATTTTTCGTGTTCACTTTGTGTGCGTGTGTGTAATAATGATCATAATATGATGATAATGATGAACGTTTTGCATTTGTGTCATCGCCGTTTTTAAGGCGATCAGCAACAAAGGCAGTCCTTGTCCCTCCACCCATACTCCCCAATACACATATACTCTTTCTTGAGTTAGCCATCCCCTTCCCTCTCATATACTACTGCCATATATGTGTTTTATATGTATGTTTGTTATGTGTTTTTACAAAATCCTGCGTGCAAGAGAGAGACAGCTACAGACACTGAGAGCACCAAGGAGCTTAAACGGTGAGCAACGAGCGCATTTGCTGGCTGAACATATCAGCGTTGCCTCTAAGTTATTTAAGTAAATACATATTTTCTAAGAATAAACGTAAATATTCAAAAAAACAAACAAAAGAACGCTATTTTATGCATATTTGTATTTAGTTTTAGCAATTGAGTTTGGAAATTGTGCTTTGTATTAAAGTAACCTTTTTTTATATATATATATACCAATTTATTAAATTATCTAAAACTTGTGTACATACATTACACTTATTAAAAGACGAAAACTCAGTTTAATAGGAACGATCAGTCGTTTGTTGTTTGAGATATCTCAGCCAAACTAAGACAATATGCATGTTGGATAGTTCCATACATCCTGACCAAACTTGGTTAAGTCGGGCTACTATATCATATAACTGCCATAGGAACGATCAGTCGAAAATCAAGTTTTGGTACGAAAAATTTTTTTGTTGTTTGAGATATCTCAGCCAAACTAAGACAATATGCATGTAGGATAGTCCCATACATCCTGACCAAAATTGGTTAAAATCAGTCTACTATATCATAAAGCTGCCATAGGAACGATCAGTCGAAAATCAAGTTTTGGTATGAAAAACTTTTTTGTTGCTTGTCATATAGCTGCCATAGGAACGATCAGTCGAAAATCAAGTTTTGGTACGAAAAACTTTTTTGTTGCTTGAGATATGTCAGTCAAACTGGGACAATATGCATGTGGGATAGTCCCATACATCTTGACTAAACTTGGCTAAAATCGAAATACTATGTGATGTAGCTGCCATAGGAACGATTAGTCGAAAATCAAGTTTTAGTCGGAGCCCCCTTGTTCATTATGTTTTTTTTAATTTTATATTGGGGCCGCTCGCAAACAAGTTGCCTCAGCGGTTATTTTTATTCATTCTTTTTATTTTGCAACATTTTAATTACGCTCATGAATTTTCAGATCACCGCGGTGGGTTTATCGCTCCTTTTGTTATTCGTCTTGGGGTTATAGCAATTTATTTGCTCCAGTGGATATTGTTAAGCCGCATTTGAGGTAACGTCACCACCTCGGCGGGTCTTGCTCTCTTTAATTTGGAATTTTTGGATTTACGTTTCTCTTAATTCTATGAACACAACAGAACACAATTTCACAACTGTTCCACTTTTTATTTCAATTTCATATTATCTTAGACTTATCATATTAGGTCCCCATCTGTTAGTTGATGGGTCCCTGTTCGGGCACCAGTAAACGCGAGCGCGCTCCCGCTGTCGCGCACGAAGATATTACCTAGTCATTCCAGCTGATATTAATCCAAGCCTCCTGGATATGAATTCTCCAAGTCTTCGTCAATAAAGAGTCGGGATTATTTCGTTGCAATCGTTATAATTTTTATTTAATTTAATTCTAGTTTTAACAATTAATGCTTAGTCCAATTGACGTCTGGTTCTTTCGCTCATAAAATCCAGTCTAACTCCAGCCGGTCGGCTTCGGTTCTCAAGAAGCTTCGCTGGCGCCGCTGGCGCTGGCCCTAGCTTGCTGCTGTTGTGCAACAGCGGATATTGTATCCGCTGTCTCAGCGTGGCGAGCCAGCAGCACATAATACGTTGACTCGGCGCGGGGAGCGGCGAGGGAAATGGAAAGTTGGCACGTTGCTTCTGTCAATCGACGGCATACGGAATGCTGACTCGGCGCGGGAGGCGACGAGTAAACTAGAACGTTGGCCCGTTGTTTCTGCAAGCCAACGGCACACAAAATATTGTCTTGGCGCGGGGGGCTGCGAGGGGTAGGTCGTTCGCAGCTCGTGTTCATCGCGGGCAGCGATGAAGATAGGGGGGTCAACTGCACTTGGAATGCACAGCATTGCAGGCTCTTAACTTGTATGATAGCTGCTATAGAATCGATTGGTCGATAATTAAGGATAAGTATAAAAATGATTGCCCTTTATAGAGATATCTTAATCGAATTTGCTGCGTTTTACCTAGGCTCAAGGTATCTTACTGTCGATTGCACTCGACTGTTCCGCTTGTTTTTATTTTTATTTATTTTTTTTTTTGTATTTTTCTTCTTTTTTTATATTTACAAGATATACAAATAAAGGTATAGGTTTAAATCACTTTTGACTTACTAAACTTTTGTAGAACTTGTATTATTTTTAATAATTTAATTTTTTTTAACGTCGAGTTTAGCATTCTTAATTAATTTATTTTGCGGAGCAATTAGACTGGTCGTGTCAAATGTTGAACAAGTAAGAATGCTTGATTTCGGTTGCTGCAATAATGTGCCATTATTGCTCATTCGAAAGGCTGCTTTGTATCTCTGACGATTTCGTTAAGTAGTGCATACATACTTATTGTCTCGTTCATATATGCGTGTACTTACATACATACGCACTAACAAGGAGTTGTTTTGGTATACGAGTATACATAAATACATACACATTCCCATATACATACGTTTTTTTTTTTTTATACCCGTGCCCATGAAATGGTCAAAGAGGGTACAATGGTTTTCTGCAATGTATGTAACAGGCAGAAGAAGCATCTCCGACCCTATAAAGTATATATATTCTTGATCAGCATCAATAGCCGAGTCGATTGAGCCATGTCCGTCTGTCCGTCTGTTTGAGTCAAAGGATCTCAGAGACTATAAAATCTAGAGACTTCAAATTTGGTATGTAGGTTGCTGGATAGCGGGCGCTGACCCTGAAAGTTTCAAAGCGATTGACTATTAAATAAAGAAGATATTTCAAATTTGCTTTTAATTCACATAAATTAAAATCATAGACATGGGCAAGTGCGAGCGAGATAGCATATGCACATTTGTTTGTGCAAAAACATAACAGTGAGCACGTGTACGAAGAGTGCGAACGCCAATACGAGCGATAGGCAAAATTATCGATATCATTTGTCTACAATTTCTATCCTATTTTAATATATTAACATGGTTTATGTTAATACATATTTGCGATTTTGTTAAAATATATGTATGTAGATATTAGTATACATTGCAAAAAGCGATATGTATAAATGCCACTTTATAATTTTGCACCTCAACGACAGATCATTTTACAGCACTGAAATCTCTGAATTTATAATAATTATTATGTTTAATAATAAGCTAGTAAGGTCGCACATATGTTCAATAGGTTTTCATTTATTATCATTGTATTCATATGCTTAACAAATCCTGCAGAAAGAATCACAAATATTAAAGCATTGCATTTAAATTTAAATTCCGCGCGCAATGCAGCAGCCTTTACCAGCTGATATCGATGAATAAGAAGAGTGGGAGAGATTATTTGGTGCTGCCGGACTTCATCAAGCTGAGCAAATTTTAGTTGATGGCTACTCTGGGCATGAGCAACATCGATTTCAGCTATTACGATTACGATTACGATTTACTATTTTAATTAAATTAAATACAATTTATTCAATCGGACCACAATATCATATTGCTGGCATAGGATCGATCAGTCGAAAATAAACGTTTTTGTTGTTTGAAAGATCTCGACCAAACTAATAGGATAACTTTCGGCAATGGAATAAGCTCGACCCATTTCGTGAAAATGTCGAAGAATACAAGTAACATTGATTTTCCGTGCTTGGTACATGGGAGAGTTCCGATGAAGTCTGAGCAGAGTGCTCCGAAAGGCTCGTCCACTTATCTCGAAAGCATCCGTTCTGTAGGCTTTAGTTGGCTAACCATGAACTTCTGTCAGTATTCGCACTGCTTGTGTCCGGTGGTTGGATGGTCGTAACATCTCTCTTTAGGCCGGTGAGCAAGGTGAAGGTATACTTGGCTTCCTTCGATGGTGAAGTCCGGGAACCGGTGTGGGGCCTCGAGGATTCGTTTGGTGAGGCGAGCTATCCACGCACATTTCGGTGACTCCTCCTTTGCGAGTTGTTGATTCGTTGATGGGACAGAGCATTTGCCACGATGTTCTGCTTCTGTATAGACTGTCTTGGTTTAGTTGGGTTTATCGAATGAATCTTTATTCGGAACTCTGTCCGTTTCAAAGCTTAATATATAGATATTATTATATGTATCGCTCTGTCGCAGTAGAGCATTCTTATGTGAGAGGGAGTATGTGTAGCTTGCATACGCCAGTTTTAGTGAGCATATATATAATGCTCATGGAATGTGCTCCAGCCGGAGCGTTGGATATGCAGCGTAAGCATAAACGGTCAGCTAGTGGACTAGGAATCCGCGCTGCGTAATATGAGCCAGAGCCAATACATATAAGTGGCTCTGGTTTGTTTAGTTTATAATTGTTATTGTATGCAAAAAAGTGTCCCATATTATATGTTTTAATACAGTGTGTTCATTTAGGGCATATGCAAGTTAACGAACTCTTGCACGCGCAATGCTGAAGCGTGGGAACGCTATGTCAGCATTCCCGCTGCAGACGGCAGCGGCGGTAATCGGATGCCTCTGTTATGCAGTATCCGTTATCGCGCATATGCTTGGTCGGCTTGCCGACCACGACCTGGCTGCATGCTATTATGTTTTTAAATTGTAATATTTTGTATCTAGCTCTAAATAACTTTTATAATGTTCAATTTAGTTCTGAAATACACGTCGTCGATAGCACACGTCACCACTCCGGCAAACAGGTCGTCATTCTGTTAAATACACGTCGCGATGTTAATCCGACATTAAGTTAACATTGTAACCCATACCTGCCAAACCGGCAAACAATAAATAAATGTAACTAACACAACAAAAACTTATAATTGGCGACCAACTAAGTAAAGAACCCTACTTAAATAATAAAATATAAAGTGAGCTTTAATTCTACAAATTCGCGACAAGCCGCCATTGTCGAAAGTGAACGTTTACAAAAAACAAGCTTACTTAAATAATAAAATATCAAGTGAGCTTTGATTCTACAAATTCGCAACAAGCCACAGTTGTGGAAAGTGAACTGTAATAAAAAAAATAAAAACAGTCAGCACAATTGCGTCTGACAAAGTGTTCAAAACGGTCAGTGGGTTTTCCGCTCTCTTGACCTACGTCAACTTGGTCAGTGAGCGTGTGTGCTAAAGCACAATAATAAATTATTTGTTCACCGAGGCCGCAGGAGCTCCTCGGGCAGCGGTGTGTCACCAGAATAGCGCGTAAAATAGCTGCGATTTAAAATTCGATCTTGACTGCAGCGAGGGAGCAGCAGTGCCAACAAATACATCTTACAACGATTAGGGACGTCCCCAATGAAAACAATGTAAGTGGGTTGCTCAGCAACGATCGTATTTAAAGTTTGCGTGAACCCTTTGTAACAATAATAATATATCTGACTACAAGAATATTGTGTTCCGTGTGCCATTTCATTTTGCTAACATTTCGTTTTGCTAACATTTCGACAACTTGTTGACTCTTCGGTTGATTGGTGGCTTGATTTTTTGACTCACAACGATCAATGAATAGGGCATTCTAAGAATACAGGAAATTCAGATTTTGAGGACGACGTCCCTGAAAATAAGAGCGGCCCAGTCCCAATAAAAGAACCAATAAAAAACCCAAAACCTAAGATGGACCCCCAAATGATTAAAGCTTTAGTAGAGTCAGCGGTCACAGCTGCGTTGAAAGCACAGGCAGAAGCGTTCAATTAAAGAGACAAGGCCTTAAGGGAAAGCTTAGAGATCCAAATTGCGGAGGTGACAAGAAAGATTGCAGATTCGACAATTACTGCCCCGCCCATTAAAGTTTTTCAAGAAATAGAAATCGCAGACAATGTTCGTTGCGATGAACCGCTGGACGTGATCAAATGTCTGCCTGAATTTACAGGTGCACAAGGAACCTACGTTTCTTGGCGACAAGCTGCGACGGCAGCATATAAACTATTTAGGCCATATGATGGTAGTTCACTTCATTATCAGGCAGTGATCATAATAAGGAGCAAGATCAGGGGCTCCGCTGAGGCTGTGCTGGCTTCATTCGGCACAGTATTAACATTTGATGCGATAATAGATCGCCTCGACTTCACGTATAGCGACAAACGGCCAATACACGTCATCGAACAAGAGTTAGGTACTCTAAGACAGAGTGGCCTCTCCTTGCTTCAGTACTATGACGAGGTCGAAAAGAAACTGACATTATTGACGAATAAAGTCAATTTGTCATACGAATCAGGTATGGCAAAAGTCCTATGTAAATAATTTCGCGACGATGCGTTGCGGGTGTTCATATCGGGGCTTAAGCGCGGTTTAACAGACGT
The DNA here is from genome assembly GCA_035043635.1 of Drosophila rellima. NCBI lineage: Eukaryota > Metazoa > Arthropoda > Insecta > Diptera > Drosophilidae > Drosophila > Drosophila rellima. The sequence goes on along the minus strand of JAWNMV010000136.1, from coordinate 78,794 downwards.
ACTTTTCGCGGCAAGACCCAAGGACTTGCCTTCGGCTCTGGCTCTCGCCCAAGAAGTCGAGTCGCACCATGAAAGATATGTTTTCGATGCCAATTTCGCGCGTAGCCAGGAAAAAGAGCGCAGGCCAAACGCGAAGGCGCAAGGTCATCAGCTGGAAAAAGCTACGCCGTGAACAGATACAATAGCAAGCTGTGCAAGAAACCCGCATTTCAGTAAGCAGCACAAACCTCAAGGGCAGCCCAGTCAATGTAGTGGTAGGGTCCAAAACAACAATAACGTGCCTGAAACGATGGAAGTTGATCCTTCGATGTCTAATTGTTGATGCTGTCACAATCTCCGGCCTATGTCAATTCCAGTATTCCTCAGGCCTATAAACGATCAGACACTTCTGACCGATAAACTGGTCAAAGGCGTCAGAAATTTTTTAGGGGTAAGTTCCTGCTGCCACTCAGCCACTAACAAAAGACCAGTGGATGTTATGAAATCTCATCCAGGGGTAGCACTAACAGAGGTTCAGGATAGAATCAAAAGGGCTCAAGACACACTCAGAGCTAGAGAGAACCAGTCTCGGCGAAGACATACGCACCTTATCACTTCAACGATTGGGCTACGGTTAATGGAACAAAATACATTAACCGCAACAGCGTCCAGAACCGGGTCCCAGGCATCGCAGCGTCCCCCTTATTGAATGTCACAGGTCATCAGGACGTGCTTAGTCTCCCGTACCTTAATCGGCTGAATGAACGTAATTTGGAGACGATTCAGGAGGTCTGGAGTGAGGTTAACAGCATTAACACAACTATAATGTGGCTTCTCCTTGGCGCAGCCTGCGTTTTAATCATCTGCATCGGCTTCGTCTATTGGCGCATCATCAAGAATTGAATCACGGCTAAGAATATGAACGAGGTGATCGCCGAAATAGCATCGGCCGAGGGCGGTCTTCAATTGAGGGGGGAGTAGTTAACGAGCTCTTGCACGCGCAATGCTGAAGCGTGGGAACGCCATGTCAGCATTCCCGCTGCAGACGGCAGCGGCGGTAATCGGATGCCTCTGTTATGCAGTATCCGTTATCGCGCATATGCTTGGTCGGCTTGCCGACCACGACCTGGCTGCATGCTATTATGTTTTTAAATTGTAATATTTTGTATCTAGCTCTTAATAACTTTTATAATGTTCAATTTAGTTCTGAAATACACGTCGTCGATAGCACACGTCACAACTCCGGCAAACAGGTCGTCATTCTGTTAAATACACGTCGCGATGTTAATACGACATTAAGTTAAATAAATTTAACTAACACAACAAAGACTTATAATTTGCACACTACACCTCCCTTTTTAGAAGAATAACGTAATATAATGTAGTTATTTTTAATTAAGTGTATTTATTTTAAAAAAATTTTAAAATTGTTAAAAATATAAAAATATAAAAATTAAATATTTAAAAAAAAAATTGTGTTTGTTTTATATTTGTATTTATTTTATTTTGGCTGTTCAGGCCGTTTTTATATATATATAAATTTTTTTTTATTATGAATTCTAACTTCTAGAGACAGTTGATCTGCTATTGATATTTCTATGTCTTTTATCTTTAAGTCGTATGCCTGCTTATTCCTTCTTTTATTTTCTTCATTCATTATTCTTGCTCATTTATATGCTACTTCTAATCAATATTTACTTTCTTTAGCATAGTGTTCTATATTAAATAATGGGCTTATACTATTTACTGAATTAAAACAAGATGGCAAATTACTTTGTTTGCCGAAAACTCATATGGACAATAATTATAAGCCATAGAGGGGATCGTGTTGAAACAGTCTACAAAGTATTGAAGCCATACGTCCCAATCAGTCCGCGCTAGTGACGAAAGCATCGCGATGGGTGCGAAAGATCACTGGTAATATACACAGGAAGAATGGAAAATTTGCTATGACTGTCCGATCAGATCAAGTTATATACCGATCGAAAGGTATAGCACTAACTAACAAAAGTGCATACTAAGACTATTGAAACCTGACTTGGTTCATGAGATAAGCAGGTGTAAATGGATGGGGCGAAATTTAGATTATTGCAGCAAATGGGGCCGTTAGAGCATTTTGGTACAATTTTTTATTTAATTCCCAAAATGAGATGAAAAATCGGTCCTCCTGTTTGTTTGTTTGTATCAAAGCGTCGAAATAGCTTATATTTGTGAATGTGGATCTATTCCCCATCAAAAAACTACAAATGTTTGTTTTACGATTTTTTCGAAAAATCGTTAGTTTAGCGGGAAATCGCTAAAACCCGCTAAAATTGACACCCCCAAAGTATCCAAACGATAGAAGATATAGATGTTCTATTTGTCGTTGGTAAAGGTATTTTGAAGGGCTTTCAGGCATACCGTTAAACTTTTTTTCTAAAGCATATATATAAATGGCTACAGGTGAAAATAGCTATTTTATCACAACTTTTGGAGGTTTTAGAAAAAACGGCTCTAACGATATTTTTTAATTTTTAATATGTTTTAGTATGAACAATCTCGCGATTTTTTATGTATGACACATAACGTTTCGTTGAGTGCGTTTGGAAGAAATTACCTGTTATATAAACTTCTTATAATTTTTATTCTCTGTGCCCATTGAAAATGGTCAAAAAGGGATTTAGTACGAAAAACTTTTTCGCTGTTTGAGATATCTCAACCAAACTGTCAGAATAAGCATCAAAAATGGCTCTATATATCCCGACCAAATTTGGTTGAAATCGGAGCACTATATCATATAGCTGCCATAGGAAGGATCAGTTTTAATACGAAAAACTTTTTTGTTGTTTGAGATACCTTAACCTTTTTTTCGTGCGTGCCCGGGCCTAAGCCAAAAGCCCGGAGGCCCGGTAGGCCCGAAAATTCACGATTTAAAAAATATTTTATTATCGATTGGTAAAATTTTTTATATATTTCACTGCTATATTATTTACACATCTCTTTTGTCGAAATAACACTTATCGATAAGTTTGTCAAGCATATTTTCACGTGTGTTTATAAGAAGAAGAAGGCGACAAAGCGGCAAAATGAATAAGGAAAAAATTAATTTTTTTTCTGTAGTAATATCGGGCCGGGCCCTGTCCGGGCCGGTCCTCTTGAAAATTTGACCGCTACGAGCCGGGCCGGGCCTTAAAAATTTGTTTCGGGCTCGGGCCGGGCCGGGCCTTCAAAGGGCGGCCCGTGCCCATCTCTAATCGGGACCTTATTGCACAATGTGCCGAATGGACAATTGATTTTTTTAAGCATAAACTATTTAAACAATTAATATCGTTCGTCGTAAAAATTTGAATTCGGAAATTTCGGGGTATAGAAATGTTTTCGTCACTAGACTTTTACCTCGTAAAGATATCATATATGTATGATAGCTGCCATCGAAATGATTGGTCGATAATTAAGGATTGGTATACAAATTATTGCCCTTTCTAGAGATATCTTAATTGAACTTGATGCGTTTTGCCTAGGCTCAAGGTACATATCTTACTTCCGCTTGTTTGTATTAGCATTTGTTTTTGGTTATTATGCAAAATTAAGTTCTCCCAAGGATCTGCATTTTCCAGAAAATTTCAATAAAATTTACCAATCTGAACGCGAGCGAATGAAAAAGAAACGTTCGCAAAGCTGGATTAGCCCATATGTACATATAAGCTATGCAGTTTGGGTAACTGCATGTCTTTAGGTTTGGGTCGCTACCTGAAAACGATCTCCATGTATCGCAGTAGAATCAATTAGAAGAGAAGACGGTGTATTTGCTCCAGACAAGGGGTGAAAAACAGCGTCCTTTTTTCCTCAGTGCGGCCAGGTAAAATTGATAAGACGGTTTAATTTAAGTTTTAAAGTTGTATTATAATAAGTATCGGTGTATGAGAGCTGCTGCTTGCTTTGACTTCTATCGTCCCAATCGGAATGATTCGCCGTTCTCCGACTCTGCAACATGTTGGCGTGCAGGTTGGGTTGGCGAGGCTGAGTGTCTTCGGAATACCTTTTGTTGGTGTTAGTTGATGTAGTTAGCATAACAATTGGTAGAATATTATTAAATGTAAGTGTGTGTAAAAAATTATAATGACATATTAGTACAAAATTTGACTTAATCTATACATTTTTCGTTTACATGCTATATTCTAATAAACATTTAGTGTAGCGTGTTGTGTGTTTAAGGTAAGGGAGTGATTTTCTTCTTTCCCTGACCTCGTTTTGATGGTGACCCTTCTATGTACCTCTTCTGATTTTTATCTCGGCTTTTCTTTTTGTTTTGATCTGTTTGTTGGCCACAACAACTTTGTCGCCCTGGCTATATGGAACAAGCTCAAACATGAAGGTGTAACTTAGCCCCATTCCTGGTTCTATACTCTAAGTATGGTACACTAGAGAGGCGTCTGTCATAAAATTCACTTCTCCTTCGTTCGCCTCAACAGAACCCTCAACTAACCCCTCTTGGTTTTCTTGCACTAACCCCTGGGTAGTCTCGTTTAGAACGGAGTTTGAAGGTACTATTGTCTCTGTGCTCTTTTCAACGGTTTCGGGGAAAGGTGGCTTGGGCTTCGTTTGTCGCCGGCATCCTCTTCTCTACGAGCGCTAAGCCCGGACTGATACGATTGGCCTGATTTATTTGATTCAATTTTTAATGCCGGTCTCGGGACCTGAAATCTTTGGAAGGATTGTGCACTTCTGCCTGAACCGCCATTGTGCCCTGTGATCATTGGCATTCTAGCAGGTGATTGGTAATTCGGGAATCGAGGAGCATTTGGTTGACGGTATTGTTGGGTAGAGTTAGTAAATGTACCCATTTAGGTAGGCTTGGCAAGGGTACCCCTAAAAGAAACATTTTGCAATTCCAAGCAAAAAGAGTATGCTTCAGGCAGATTTTTCGGACCTTGGATCACTAGTAACTTGGAAGCGTCGCCTTCAAGACCTCTTATAAAAACATCTAAAGCTTTGTCTCCATAAGTCTCAATTAAAGCACCTGCCCATAACTTGTTTAGTATCAACGAGAAATGATTGTTGACCTCTATGTAGGATTCCTCCAAGGTTTTCGTACCTTGGGTTATCTGACTCAACTGATACTCGAGAGTAGAGATGGGCACGGGCCTGTGCGGGCTTCGTGTCCCGCGGGCCTCTTCAAAAAATCCCCGGGCTTCGGGCGGGCCCGGGCCTAAGCCAAAAGCCCGAAAGCCCGAAAAGTCACGATTTTAAAAAAATTGTATATGGATTGGTAAAAATATTTCTATAATTCACTGCTATATTATTTGCACATCTCCTTTGTCGATATGACACTTATCGATATGTTTGTCAATCTTAATTTCACGTGTGTTTATAAGAAAAAGAAGGTGACAAAGCGGTAAAATGAATAAGAAAAAAAAAGAAATTTTTTTTCTATCGTAATATCGGGCCGGGCCGGGTCGGGCCTCTTGAAAATTTGACCGGGCCGGGCCGGGCCTCAAAAATTTGTTTCGGGCTCGGGTCTCTACTCGAGAGTTTTAGCACCGCGGTTATCAGCGTAATGAAGCGCTAGAACTCGTTTAACGCTATAGGAGCAAAGTGCTACGTCAGCACTACCCCTTATTTTTTGCCTTATATGCAACACTCTTGACCTATACAAGGGTTCATTCCTCACGATTTCATAATCGTTAAGGATAGACTGAGTCCTGCTTAAATTTGGAAATCGTTCCCTTCTTTCTTTAATTTAAATAAAATTGTAGTGAATTTCTAACGCAAATCTTTCGGATCCAAATTTCAAAATTTTTTTTTTTGTTTTAAACTTCTTTAAAAAAATCTGAATAATTTTCCAGTTCAAATCTCAAACGAAAAATGTTAGCATTTTGTACTCTGTGCCCATTGAAAATGGTCAAAAAGGGTATTATGGTTTTGTGCAGTGTATGTAACAGGCAGAAGGTAGCATCTCTGACCCTATAAAGTATATAAATTCTTGATCAGTATCAATAGCCGATTCGATTGAGCCTTGTCCGTCTGTTTGAGTCAAAGGATCTCGGAGACTATAAGAGCTAGAGACTTGAAACTTGGTATGTAGGTTCCTGGATAGCGGGCGCATATCAAGTTTGTTTTTAAATTTCGATCGGACCACTATATCATATAGCTGCCATTGAAACGATCAGTCCAAAATCAAGTTTTATTATGAAAAACTTTTTTGTTGCTTAAGATATCTCTTCCAAACTAAGACAATATGCATGTTGGACAGTCCCATACACCCTGATCAAACTTGGCTAAAATTGGTCTACTATATCATATAGCTGCCATAGGAACGATGAGTCGAAAATCAAGTTTTGGTACGAAAAACTTTTTTGTTGCTTGAGATATCTCAGCCAAACTGAGATAATATGCATGTGGGATAGTCCAATACATCCTGACCAAACTTGGTTAAAATCGAAACACTATGTGATATAGCTGCCATAGGAACGATTAGTCGAAAATCAAGTTTTAGTATGATAAACTTTTTTGTTGTTTGAGGTATCTCAACCAAACTAACAGAATACGCATTTGGGATGGTATTTTACATCCTGACCAAGTTTGGTTGAAATCTGATATCAAATAGCTGCCATAGGAACGAATTTTAAGATAAAGTACGAAAATTATTGTTGTTTTTAGAGATAAGTCAACCAAACTCACAGATTCAGAATTTGTAATTTGATTTAAATCGGTTCACTAGATCACATAGATGTAATACGAAAAATTTGTCAAAAAGTTTATGCCGCATCATCACACGTTCGGCATGCCTAACGTAGCGCACATATGTATGACCTATCGGAGAGCCAGGGTACAGGGTATTCTACAGTCGAGCACACTCGACTGTAGCCGGAGCCCCCTTGTTATTAAAGAAAAGGTTTCACTCACCCAAGTACAGTTGTTTTATTTGTAAGTTTTGCGGTAGTTATGCAGTTATAAAAGTGTAGATATGCAGTGTGGTATGTTTCCTCTTTTCGTAGAATTCTGACGAAAAGCAAAAAGATTTTTTGGAACTTTTAAAAAAAAAAAAAATTTTAATTTATTTCTGTTAATGTTAGTGTTGGCTGTGTGTGTAACTTTTGTGTGGTTCTCTGTTTTACATTTTGTGTATTTTTTCATTTTTAATAATTCATTGGTTTCATCTTTTAATTCTCACTTTTTAGACCCCGTACTTAAAAAAATTACAGGGGTCTATTAACTTTGTCATAAAAAAAAAAGTGTGTTACAGGCAGAAGGAGGCGTGGCAGACCCCATAAAGTGTACATATTCTTGATCAGCATCAACAGCCGAGTCGATATAGCCATGTCCGTCTGTCCGTCCGTCTGTAAGAGCGCCTAGATCTCAGAGACTATAAGAGCTAGAGACTTCAAACTTGGTATGTAGGTCCGTCTATATTGCAAGCAGATCAAGTTTGTTTTAGATTTTGGCCACGCCCCCCTTGAACGCCTTAAAATCAAATCATTTTAAATTATTAGTGCAATTTAAAAGATAGAGCGTTCTAATTAAGCATAGACCAAGCCAATGTTATCCGCCATGTTTTAAACAACTAAATTTGCCTATATTTGCTTTACCTTAACAGCAACAATTACAAAACAATTAGACAACAACAACAATGAAGGTTGACTTATGGTCCTGTAATAATGAAACCTACAATAAACAGTTAATCCTAAAATAGCTCTGTGGCGCAGTGTGTTGAGCGTCCGTTTTATCTAAAATTTTCATTTGGGCCATGGGTCGCGGTTTCGAATCCAGTCACGGACAGATATATATATATTTTTTTTTTATTTATTATTGATGTTTAATGTAATATTTATTATTTACTTATATTTTATATATTATTTTTAATATAATATTCATTATTATTTATATTAATGTTATATTTACATACATTAAAAATATCTTAATTAAAAAGATAATTTAAAGGATATCTCAACCAATCTAACAGAATATGCATATAGGATGGTCCTATACATTCTGACAAAGTTTGGTTGAGATCGGTCCGATATATCATATAGCTGCCATAGGAACAATCAGTCGAAAATCAAGCTTTAGTATGAAAAACTTATTGTTTGTTCATATGTCTCAACCAATTCAACAGAATATGCATCTGGGGTTATCTTATACATTCTGACCGAGTTTGGTTGAAATCGGTCAACTATATCATATAGCTTCCATAGGAACAAGCAGTCGAAAACCAAGATTTAGTATGAAAAGCTTGTTTTGTTTTATTTGGTTGAAATCGGTCTACTATATTATAAAGCTGCCATTGGAACAATTGGTCGAAAATGTATACTGAGTAAGCAAATTTTTGTTGTTTCTGGAGATACCACAATCAGACTCGCAGATTGGGAATTTTCTATTGTCTTATACCTTCTGAAACAATGTTTTATATATGTACAGATTTATATTATTTTCTTTAAACCAGGAGTTGCTTTTCCATAGTAAGTACGGGGTCTCCGACAGTCGAGTATGCTCGACTGTAGCACGGCCCATTAGTTTAAGTTTGGCACTGGGCGCGGTGGTCCGTATTCATCCATTTTGGCATTTCGCTTAATAAGGTACGGTTGCCACATAGTCCACTAGGCGGCTTTTTTTGAGTGCATTCCACACTTCTTAGCTTATCTAGTAAACTGCCATACTCCATTTTATAACGCAACCTTCTTTAGCGCTCGCTTTCACTATCGCGGCAGTTTGGGTTTATTTTATTTAAACAATATTTGCACCCGCAAATAGGTCACACTCAATGTGCAAGCAAATTGGCGCGGTGGGTTATTGTTTAATATGTTTGAATTTTTAATGTTTGTTAACGGCCATTTTCTTTTCACTCGCAAATATGCTACACAGTAAAGGTGGACAAATTGCCGCAGTGGGTATATGCTCCATTTTGTTTTAATTTTTATTTTAGAAATTTTTTTAATGCAATCACTGCGGACGGCAGTCCGCTCTAGTGACGAAAACATCATGAAGGGTGCGAAAGGCGACTAGTAATATACACAGGAAGAATGGAAAATTTGCTATGACTGTCCGATCGGATCGAGTATATACCGATCGAAAGGTATAGTTATAACTAACAAAAGTGCATACTAAGACTTTTAAAAACTCACCTGGTTCGTGAGATAATCATGAGTAAGTGGAAGGGGCGAAATTTAAATGATTGCAGCAAATGCGGCCGTTGGAGCCTTTCGGTAAATTGTTTCAATTTTATCGATTCTTATCAAAAGTACGCGTCGAATGACACCTCAATCATAAAAATCCGATTAGTGGTTCAAAAGATAATTAAATAATGCAATTTTTAAGGGCCTTTCCAAAATGAAATGAAAAGTCAGTTTGTCTGTTTAGATCAAATCGTTGATATAGCTTAAAAGTTTGAATAAGAACTTGTTCTTAATCAAAAATCTAGAAACTTTTGTCAATCGACTTTTTCGAAAAAAAAATAGTTTAGCGGGAAATCGCTAAAATTTGCTAAACTTGAAACCACCCTAATATTCAAACCATAGAAGCTACAGATATGTTCTCTATATAGTTGAAATGGTAATATTTTTCTTTCTACGGCACTTTGTTGCTGCAGTCTTCTATATATTTTAAGTGAAATGTATATATTCAGTTAACAATATTATTAATTAATTATTGATTAATATCGACTAATTCTAAACAATCCATTAATTATATAATAAATAAAATTAAAATAAAATAAATTTGCAGGAAGGCTTCAATGCTTAGCTCTTTTGAATAAATCAAAATACGCACTTTCACATAACATAACTACTCTATCTGGCAGCACTGGTTATTTCTGCAGTGAACATGCATGTAGTAAGCAAGCAATGTAAAGGTATATAGAGATAACAGGAATATCTTGCCAAAACGAATTTTCTGTGTTATATGTCATAAAACCAAAGAAATCTTATTTCACCTGTGGCTCTTTACCTATCTACTCCACAAAAAAAGATTAAAGGTATGCCTAAAAAAACATATCAGTGGCTTCTATTGTGGTTTTCCGCTTAACTATCGATTTCTCGAAAAAATCGTAGAACAAGAGTTTCTAATTTTATGATTGGCTATTTCCAAATTCACACATTTAAGCTATTTCAACGCTTTGATACAGACAAACTGACTTTTCATCTCATGGGAAGGCCACTAAAGATTTCAAATTTAATTATCTCTTGAACCCCTGAACGGATTTATGATTGAGGTGTCATTCCACGCGTATTTTTAATAAAAATCGTAGAGAAAATTTACCGAAAGGCTCCAACGGCCCCATTTGCTGCAATCATATAAATTTCGCCCGTCCCACTTATTCCTGATTATCTCACGAGCCAGGTGAGTTTATAAAAGTTTAAATATGCACTTTTGTTTCTTAAAACTATACCTTTCGATCGGTTTATACCTCGATCTCATCGGACAGTTGTAGCAAATTTTCTATTCTTCCTGTATATATTGCTAGTCGCCTTTCGCATCTTCGGGTGTTTTACAACACAGTTTGGAAGATTTGTTTTGACCTTTCAAAACATCGATTCAATCAGTGTTTCGACTAGTCAAAATATTTTTGATGAGAAATGACGGCCAACAAGAAGCAGCAAAATAAGAGCCCGAATTGAGCTTTTCGAAAACGAAGAGCGAATAAGGAGAATTAAGAGGTGAAACGGAGGCCAATCTTGTGGGATTTGACCGACAAAAAACATAAAAAATGCCTGGGAAAGCTACGTTACTATATCGCCCCTTGATGTTTCTTTTTCGCAAATATGCGTTTGCGTTCCTGCTCTTCTTCGGCCTCTTTCAGAACAGCATATAAGTGGCTATTAATCCCCCCTTGAACGCCTTAAAATCAAATCATTTTAAATTATTAGTGCAATTTAAAAGATAGAGCGTTCTAATTAAGCATAGACCAAGCCAATGTTATCCGCCATGTTTTAAACAACTAAATTTGCCTATATTTGCTTTACCTTAACAGCAACAATTACAAAACAATTAGACAACAACAACAATGAAGGTTGACTTATGGTCCTGTAATAATGAAACCTACAATAAACAGTTAATCCTAAAATAGCTCTGTGGCGCAGTGTGTTGAGCGTCCGTTTTATCTAAAATTTTCATTTGGGCCATGGGTCGCGGTTTCGAATCCAGTCACGGACAGATATATATATATTTTTTTTTTATTTATTATTGATGTTTAATGTAATATTTATTATTTACTTATATTTTATATATTATTTTTAATATAATATTCATTATTATTTATATTAATGTTATATTTACATACATTAAAAATATCTTAATTAAAAAGATAATTTAAAGGATATCTCAACCAATCTAACAGAATATGCATATAGGATGGTCCTATACATTCTGACAAAGTTTGGTTGAAATCGGTCCGATATATCATATAGCTGCCATAGGAACAATCAGTCGAAAATCAAGCTTTAGTATGAAAAACTTATTGTTTGTTCATATGTCTCAACCAATTCAACAGAATATGCATCTGGGGTTATCTTATACATTCTGACCGAGTTTGGTTGAAATCGGTCAACTATATCATATAGCTTCCATAGGAACAAGCAGTCGAAAACCAAGATTTAGTATGAAAAGCTTGTTTTGTTTTATTTGGTTGAAATCGGTCTACTATATTATAAAGCTGCCATTGGAACAATTGGTCGAAAATGTATACTGAGTAAGCAAATTTTTGTTGTTTCTGGAGATACCACAATCAGACTCGCAGATTGGGAATTTTCTATTGTCTTATACCTTCTGAAACAATGTTTTATATATGTACAGATTTATATTATTTTCTTTAAACCAGGAGTTGCTTTTCCATAGTAAGTACGGGGTCTCCGACAGTCGAGTATGCTCGACTGTAGCACGGCCCATTAGTTTAAGTTTGGCACTGGGCGCGGTGGTCCGTATTCATCCATTTTGGCATTTCGCTTAATAAGGTACGGTTGCCACATAGTCCACTAGGCGGCTTTTTTTGAGTGCATTCCACACTTCTTAGCTTATCTAGTAAACTGCCATACTCCATTTTATAACGCAACCTTCTTTAGCGCTCGCTTTCACTATCGCGGCAGTTTGGGTTTATTTTATTTAAACAATATTTGCACCCGCAAATAGGTCACACTCAATGTGCAAGCAAATTGGCGCGGTGGGTTATTGTTTAATATGTTTGAATTTTTAATGTTTGTTAACGGCCATTTTCTTTTCACTCGCAAATATGCTACACAGTAAGTGTGGACAAATTGCCGCAGTGGGTATATGCTCCATTTTGTTTTAATTTTTATTTTAGAAATTTTTTTAATGCAATCACTGCGGACGGCAGTCCGCTCTAGTGACGAAAACATCATGAAGGGTGCGAAAGGCGACTAGTAATATACACAGGAAGAATGGAAAATTTGCTATGACTGTCCGATCGGATCGAGTATATACCGATCGAAAGGTATAGTTATAACTAACAAAAGTGCATACTAAGACTTTTAAAAACTCACCTGGTTCGTGAGATAATCATGAGTAAGTGGAAGGGGCGAAATTTAAATGATTGCAGCAAATGCGGCCGTTGGAGCCTTTCGGTAAATTGTTTCAATTTTATCGATTCTTATCAAAAGTACGCGTCGAATGACACCTCAATCATAAAAATCCGATTAGTGGTTCAAAAGATAATTAAATAATGCAATTTTTAAGGGCCTTTCCAAAATGAAATGAAAAGTCAGTTTGTCTGTTTAGATCAAATCGTTGATATAGCTTAAAAGTTTGAATAAGAACTTGTTCTTAATCAAAAATCTAGAAACTTTTGTCAATCGACTTTTTCGAAAAAAAAATAGTTTAGCGGGAAATCGCTAAAATTTGCTAAACTTGAAACCACCCTAATATTCAAACCATAGAAGCTACAGATATGTTCTCTATATAGTTGAAATGGTAATATTTTTCTTTCTACGGCACTTTGTTGCTGCAGTCTTCTATATATTTTAAGTGAAATGTATATATTCAGTTAACAATATTATTAATTAATTATTGATTAATATCGACTAATTCTAAACAATCCATTAATTATATAATAAATAAAATTAAAATAAAATAAATTTGCAGGAAGGCTTCAATGCTTAGCTCTTTTGAATAAATCAAAATACGCACTTTCACATAACATAACTACTCTATCTGGCAGCACTGGTTATTTCTGCAGTGAACATGCATGTAGTAAGCAAGCAATGTAAAGGTATATAGAGATAACAGGAATATCTTGCCAAAACGAATTTTCTGTGTTATATGTCATAAAACCAAAGAAATCTTATTTCACCTGTGGCTCTTTACCTATCTACTCCACAAAAAAAGATTAAAGGTATGCCTAAAAAAACATATCAGTGGCTTCTATTGTGGTTTTCCGCTTAACTATCGATTTCTCGAAAAAATCGTAGAACAAGAGTTTCTAATTTTATGATTGGCTATTTCCAAATTCACACATTTAAGCTATTTCAACGCTTTGATACAGACAAACTGACTTTTCATCTCATGGGAAGGCCACTAAAGATTTCAAATTTAATTATCTCTTGAACCCCTGAACGGATTTATGATTGAGGTGTCATTCCACGCGTATTTTTAATAAAAATCGTAGAGAAAATTTACCGAAAGGCTCCAACGGCCCCATTTGCTGCAATCATATAAATTTCGCCCGTCCCACTTATTCCTGATTATCTCACGAGCCAGGTGAGTTTATAAAAGTTTAAATATGCACTTTTGTTTCTTAAAACTATACCTTTCGATCGGTTTATACCTCGATCTCATCGGACAGTTGTAGCAAATTTTCTATTCTTCCTGTATATATTGCTAGTCGCCTTTCGCATCTTCGGGTGTTTTACAACACAGTTTGGAAGATTTGTTTTGACCTTTCAAAACATCGATTCAATCAGTGTTTCGACTAGTCAAAATATTTTTGATGAGAAATGACGGCCAACAAGAAGCAGCAAAATAAGAGCCCGAATTGAGCTTTTCGAAAACGAAGAGCGAATAAGGAGAATTAAGAGGTGAAACGGAGGCCAATCTTGTGGGATTTGACCGACAAAAAACATAAAAAATGCCTGGGAAAGCTACGTTACTATATCGCCCCTTGATGTTTCTTTTTCGCAAATATGCGTTTGCGTTCCTGCTCTTCTTCGGCCTCTTTCAGAACAGCATATAAGTGGCTATTAATCCCCCCTTGAACGCCTTAAAATCAAATCATTTTAAATTATTAGTGCAATTTAAAAGATAGAGCGTTCTAATTAAGCATAGACCAAGCCAATGTTATCCGCCATGTTTTAAACAACTAAATTTGCCTATATTTGCTTTACCTTAACAGCAACAATTACAAAACAATTAGACAACAACAACAATGAAGGTTGACTTATGGTCCTGTAATAATGAAACCTACAATAAACAGTTAATCCTAAAATAGCTCTGTGGCGCAGTGTGTTGAGCGTTCGTTTTATCTAAAATTTTCATTTGGGCCATGGGTCGCGGTTTCGAATCCAGTCACGGACAGATATATATATATATTTTTTTTATTTATTATTGATGTTTAATGTAATATTTATTATTTACTTATATTTTATATATTATTTTTAATATAATATTCATTATTATTTATATTAATGTTATATTTACATACATTAAAAATATCTTAATTAAAAAGATAATTTAAAGGATATCTCAACCAATCTAACAGAATATGCATATAGGATGGTCCTATACATTCTGACAAAGTTTGGTTGAAATCGGTCCGATATATCATATAGCTGCCATAGGAACAATCAGTCGAAAATCAAGCTTTAGTATGAAAAACTTATTGTTTGTTCATATGTCTCAACCAATTCAACAGAATATGCATCTGGGGTTATCTTATACATTCTGACCGAGTTTGGTTGAAATCGGTCAACTATATCATATAGCTTCCATAGGAACAAGCAGTCGAAAACCAAGATTTAGTATGAAAAGCTTGTTTTGTTTTATTTGGTTGAAATCGGTCTACTATATTATAAAGCTGCCATTGGAACAATTGGTCGAAAATGTATACTGAGTAAGCAAATTTTTGTTGTTTCTGGAGATACCACAATCAGACTCGCAGATTGGGAATTTTCTATTGTCTTATACCTTCTGAAACAATGTTTTATATATGTACAGATTTATATTATTTTCTTTAAACCAGGAGTTGCTTTTCCATAGTAAGTACGGGGTCTCCGACAGTCGAGTATGCTCGACTGTAGCACGGCCCATTAGTTTAAGTTTGGCACTGGGCGCGGTGGTCCGTATTCATCCATTTTGGCATTTCGCTTAATAAGGTACGGTTGCCACACAGTCCACTAGGCGGCTTTTTTTGAGTGCATTCCACACTTCTTAGCTTATCTAGTAAACTGCCATACTCCATTTTATAACGCAACCTTCTTTAGCGCTCGCTTTCACTATCGCGGCAGTTTGGGTTTATTTTATTTAAACAATATTTGCACCCGCAAATAGGTCACACTCAATGTGCAAGCAAATTGGCGCGGTGGGTTATTGTTTAATATGTTTGAATTTTTAATGTTTGTTAACGGCCATTTTCTTTTCACTCGCAAATATGCTACACAGTAAGTGTGGACAAATTGCCGCAGTGGGTATATGCTCCATTTTGTTTTAATTTTTATTTTAGAAAATTTTTTAATGCAATCACTGCGGACGGCAGTCCGCTCTAGTGACGAAAACATCATGAAGGGTGCGAAAGGCGACTAGTAATATACACAGGAAGAATGGAAAATTTGCTATGACTGTCCGATCGGATCGAGTATATACCGATCGAAAGGTATAGTTATAACTAACAAAAGTGCATACTAAGACTTTTAAAAACTCACCTGGTTCGTGAGATAATCATGAGTAAGTGGAAGGGGCGAAATTTAAATGATTGCAGCAAATGCGGCCGTTGGAGCCTTTCGGTAAATTGTTTCAATTTTATCGATTCTTATCAAAAGTACGCGTCGAATGACACCTCAATCATAAAAATCCGATTAGTGGTTCAAAAGATAATTAAATAATGAAATTTTTAAGGGCCTTTCCAAAATGAAATGAAAAGTCAGTTTGTCTGTTTGGATCAAATCGTTGATATAGCTTAAAAGTTTGAATAAGAACTTGTTCTTAATCAAAAATCTAGAAACTTTTGTCAATTGACTTTTTCGAAAAAAAAATAGCTTAGCGGAAAATCGCTAAAATTTGCTAAACTTGAAACCACCCTAATATTCAAACCATAGAAGCTACAGATATGTTCTCTATATAGTTGAAATGGTAATATTTTTCTTTCTACGGCACTTTGTTGCTGCAGTCTTCTATATATTTTAAGTGAAATGTATATATTCAGTTAACAATATTATTAATTAATTATTGATTAATATCGACTAATTCTAAACAATCCATTAATTATATAATAAATAAAATTAAAATAAAATAAATTTGCAGGAAGGCTTCAATGCTTAGCTCTTTTGAATAAATCAAAATACGCACTTTCACATAACATAACTACTCTATCTGGCAGCACTGGTTATTTCTGCAGTGAACATGCATGTAGTAAGCAAGCAATGTAAAGGTATATAGAGATAACAGGAATATCTTGCCAAAACGAATTTTCTGTGTTATATGTCATAAAACCAAAGAAATCTTATTTCACCTGTGGCTCTTTACCTATCTACTCCACAAAAAAAGATTAAAGGTATGCCTAAAAAAACATATCAGTGGCTTCTATTGTGGTTTTCCGCTTAACTATCGATTTCTCGAAAAAATCGTAGAACAAGAGTTTCTAATTTTATGATTGGCTATTTCCAAATTCACACATTTAAGCTATTTCAACGCTTTGATACAGACAAACTGACTTTTCATCTCATGGGAAGGCCACTAAAGATTTCAAATTTAATTATCTCTTGAACCCCTGAACGGATTTATGATTGAGGTGTCATTCCACGCGTATTTTTAATAAAAATCGTAGAGAAAATTTACCGAAAGGCTCCAACGGCCCCATTTGCTGCAATCATATAAATTTCGCCCGTCCCACTTATTCCTGATTATCTCACGAGCCAGGTGAGTTTATAAAAGTTTAAATATGCACTTTTGTTTCTTAAAACTATACCTTTCGATCGGTTTATACCTCGATCTCATCGGACAGTTGTAGCAAATTTTCTATTCTTCCTGTATATATTGCTAGTCGCCTTTCGCATCTTCGGGTGTTTTACAACACAGTTTGGAAGATTTGTTTTGACCTTTCAAAACATCGATTCAATCAGTGTTTCGACTAGTCAAAATATTTTTGATGAGAAATGACGGCCAACAAGAAGCAGCAAAATAAGAGCCCGAATTGAGCTTTTCGAAAACGAAGAGCGAATAAGGAGAATTAAGAGGTGAAACGGAGGCCAATCTTGTGGGATTTGACCGACAAAAAACATAAAAAATGCCTGGGAAAGCTACGTTACTATATCGCCCCTTGATGTTTCTTTTTCGCAAATATGCGTTTGCGTTCCTGCTCTTCTTCGGCCTCTTTCAGAACAGCATATAAGTGGCTATTAATCCCATAATTAGGGTAGTATGTTCACTTGGTCCATGTTCTCACTTTTTTTACTCGCAATATTTTTTATTTGTTTGTTGTGCGCAGTGTCGCAACAGTGTGACCAGTCAACTTTGCAGAGCTTTTGGGTGTTATGCTGTCACACTGCAGTTTGTAAGCCAGATATCAAAACATTAAAAATTTTGAGCGCCCAAAATGTTTTCATCTACTGAGTACTTTGCTTTAGTTTGTGCCAAAGTATGTAACGGGCAGAAGGAAGCATCTCCGACCCCATAAAGTATATATATCACTGCGGGCGGCAGTCCACGCTAGTGACGAAAACATCACGAAGGCTGCAAAAGGCGACTAGTAATATACACAGGAAGAATGGAAAATTTGCTAGGACTGTCCGATCGGGTCGGAACCGATCGAAAGGAATAGATCTAACTAGCTAAAGTGCATTCTAATACTATTGAAAGCTCACCTGGTTCGTGAGATAAGCAGGTGTAAATAGAAGGGGCGAAGTTTAGAATATTGCAGCAAATGGGGCCGTTAGAGCTTTTTGGTACTATTTTTTATTTTATTCCAAAAATGAAATAAAAAGTCAGTCTTTTTGTTTGTTTGTTTGTATCAAAGCGTTAAAATAGCTTATTCCCCATCAAAAAACTAGAAACGTTTGTGTTACGACTATTTCTAAAAATAGCTAGTTTAGGGAAATCGCTTAAACCCGCTAAAATTGACACCCCTAAAGTATCCAAGCGATAGAAGCTACAGATATGTTCTATATATCGTTTGAAAGGTATTTTGATTTTTTGACGAACGATATTAATTGTATAAATAACTTATTCAAAAAAAAAACACAGTTTGGCATTCGGCACTGCGAAAAAATGTTATTTTTATTATGTGAGAAGGATCGGGACCTTATTGCGCAATGTGCAGAATGAAGAACTGTTTTTATTTTTGTAGAATAAGTTATTTAATTTCGTTCGTCACAAAATTGAATATCAGAAATTTTGGGGAATGGAAATGTTTTCGTCACTAGACTTTTACCTCGTAAACAAAAGGATCTCAGAGACGGTAAGGGCTAGGACCACCAAATTTGGAAAATAGACTCCCCATTAAGTCGGGCAGATCGAGTTTATGTTGAAATTTCGCCACGCTCACTGTGAAGGGCGTAATTCGAAAAAACCTGACATCACCTTTAATTTAGGGTTGTAGGCTAAAGCCGGGTATCCAGCACTGTGCCAGGAATTTTTATTTTACGTTTTCGTTTCTTGAGTAAATCGAAAAATAGCCTACCGATTGCGTTTGTGGACTAAGAGAACAGCTGATTGACAGCTCAGGAATATATTGCTGTCAATTATTTCGGATGTGTCTAGTGAAAAATGCAGCCAAATACACACACTGTTTTAGTTATGTCCCACATACACGAAATAACTAGCAAATTTCTGACATAAATTTTTCGCGGTGCTGGAGACAGGCCTTAAATCTTTAAATGCCCATCATCTAATTATCAATTTTCAACTGGATTGTTCATAATTAGTGAAGATATTAATAAGTTTGTGGCAGCAAGGAAATATAATTAAAACGATTAATAAATTCATTTTATATTTACTCTGCCAGAATGTATGTATTTATGTATATCGAGTTAGCCAGCGTCTGCCTAACTGGCGCGGTGGTCAAAGTGAAAGGTGGGCGGCATGCTAAACATGAGACGCGAGTTCGAGTCCGGGCGGTGCATGCAGAATTTTATGTATTTCGTTAATTTAAATTGTTTTCCTGAATGCATGTATTACACACTTGCCAGCGCCAAAACAATCGGTACATGGGTCAGATGGTAGGGGGATACCAGCCCGTCTGTTAGAGGTCGTTTTAATTTTCGGTTTTTTTTATTTTTTCCTTATAATGTGTTTACAAAATTTAATACTATCGTGCAAGTTGGTACATACACTCATTTATATTATATATGTATGTATGATAGCTGCCATAGAAAAGATTCGTCGATAATTAAGGATGATTATAAAAATATTGCGCTTTCTTGAGATATCTTAATCGAATTTGCTGCGTTTTACCTAGGCTCAGGGTATCTTACTGTCGATTGCACTCAACTGTTCCGCTTGCTTTATATGGAGTTGTTACCTTTCAAACAAGATTTTCAGCTACTGGGTACTTTGCTTTAACATAAACACCCAGATTCCCGTCTTTAAGCATAGTACTGACACTTTATACAAAAAAACGCTGGCGGAATATGAAGAAAAAGAACTTGACAATTGTGTCCGCTAGTAGATCCTGAGACTTAAGAAAAAACTAATCTGCCAGAAATGGAACTGCCGTATTCCAGAAGTGTTTGCAAACAGCTGACTGGCCTTGAAGAACATCGAACTGTTTAGAGTTTTTCTAGGTATTTAGCAGAGAAATATCCGGCACACAAGTGGATACGAAGAAGAATGCTTGAATTTGGTCAATAACGACGACAATATTGGTAGATTATAAGCAAGAATAATAATTATTTTGTTTTTTTGTATTAATACAAATGAAGAATCTACATAGGAGGTTGAAAAGAGATGGGTGCACCGAACAAGCGCTGTGCTTGCGTGCCATCGCATATGTCTCCTATATTAAGAACTAGATATGGGCACGGGCCTGTGCGGGCTTCGTGCCCCGCGGGCCTCTTCAAAAAATCCCCGGGCTTCGTGCAAGAAAATAGAAAACGGGCTTTTTATCGTGAGGGCCCGGACCTAATCCAAAAGCCCGGAGGCCCGAAAAGTCACGATTTAAAAAATATTTTAATATCGATTGGTAAAAATATATCTATAATTCACTGCTATATTATTTACACATCTCTTTTGTCGATATGACACTTATCGATAAGTTTGTCAAACTTAGTTTCACGTGTGTTTATAAGAAGAAGAAGGCGACAAAGCGGCAAAATGAATAAGGAAAAAATTAAATTTTTTTTTCCTATAGTAATATCGGGCCGGGCCGGGCCTTAAAAATATGTTTCGGGCTCGAGCCGGGCCCGGCCTTCAAAGGGAGGCACGTGCCCATCTCTATTATGAAAACTATTTTTCTGCTGGTGGACAGAAGAATATTGAGCACTTTAAGCCGATACAAATTTTATAAGTCTCCGTACTAGGCTATAGGAAAAAAGATTTCAGTAAAGTACCCAGTAACTGAAAATATTTTGGGCGCTCAAAATGTTCAATGTTTTGATATCTGGCTTACAAATTGTAGTGTGACAGCATAACACCAATAATCTCTGAAAAGTGGATTTGTCACATTGTTGCGTCAGCTGTGCACAACAAACAAATAAATAAAATTGCGAATAACAAAAATGGGAACTGGACCAATTGGACATGATAAGATAAGTGGCAGTGACTGATATGGGATAAATAACCACTTCTCCAGGGCACTTTTTATAAAAATTCCATCAACATTTTTTTTTGGTCAAGTCCCACAATATTGGCCTTTGTTGCACCTCACCAATCCTTTGGATTCTCTCTTCGTGTACGAGAAGCTCAATCTGGCTTTTATTCTGCCGCCATTTCATATCAAAAATATTTCGACCAGTCGAAACACTGATTGAATCGATGTTTTGAGAAGTCAAAATATATCTACAAGCTGTTTACCACACTGTGTTGTAAAACACCCGAAATTTTTCTGAGCAGTTCACATTTAGGTAGTGAATACATGGGTTTAGAAATAGCCTTACAAAATAATTTCCAGCCAGTTTTTTTTATATGGTGTTGATACCTTTCAAACATTATTTTCAGCTACTGGGTACTTTGCTTTAGCATAAACATAGTTGACTTGCAGCATAAGATCAGGTTGTACATTAGTTCTAATTTTGGTGTTAAATAAATCGGAATCATCTTACCTCCCATAAATAAAATTATTGTTTTCCAATGAGTGTTCATTAAATAATTAATTTTCACTTAAAGAAAAAGTTGTACACCTATTTCATTTTCCATATGTGTTGATATTTTCACACCAAATTTTCGATAATGAAGCGAGCTTGTCTGTCTAAATACGTGTCTGTTTGTTAATATAAACGGAGGCTCCATTATGGAGCAAATTTATGATATAATGTTTAAAATTTAATAACATATAAATTTTTTCTTTCATTGACAGCAATTTGTTTGGAACCTTCCAGTTCAAGTATGGGCAAGAGATTGGTTATTTTAAGGGTATTCTATGGAAAACGTTTGTACCCGGTCCAACAGGATCTCTACGGTATGTTCGGATGCTGATTAGACCCTACAGACAAGAGACACCAACCTAGACCCGACTTACAAGTCAATCTCATAAAAAAAATTTTTTTTAATGTATACTATATATGTATTTATATCAGTAATAAAGTACTTTATTAATATTCGTTTCTCATTATTATTTACTTGTGTATACTCCTATTTTAAGGAGTACAGCGCGCTCACAGTTCTGCGATCCGAGCTCATGTAAATCCCTCATTCGCTTTTACACCCCAGCTGGGATTTCAGACATGAGCTGACCAAATTCTATACAGCCGGTGCACAGAAAATTTCAGGATTAAGTTGCACATCCCTGAAGGTATAAGCTGTCAGGGGCGCGCTCAGCAATCAGAATCGTCTCAAGGCGTTAAATCCTTCCAGCCAAGTCAGCTATAAGCTCTCGCATTTGCGTGAGTTCAACATAGCTGCTCAACAAAACGCTACTCAGAAGTAGAAGTTTCCTGTAGAAAAGACAGCCACGAACTCACACATTTCTTTGAGTTCGTCGTAGTACTCGGCCGTTCAAAACGCAGCTCAGAATTCTTACTTAGTTGTATGAAATACACGCAGCCAGGTCAGCTACGAACTCTCGCGTTTGATTGAGTTCGATATGGCGTTTGGTTGCACAAAACCCTAAGCAAATAACCTGTAGAGAACTCATCCCATACAAACGAGTGTGTCATTCATTATTGTTTGCGGAGCCTCCACTCTGAAAATATTTCCCGCTCCGCAAACAATAATGAATGACACATTCAAGCTATTTGCTTAGTGACACTACGCACGTCTCTAAGATAATCTCTAAATTAATTATTGAATTCAAGTGTTAATAAAGTGATAAGTAAACTTATGCATTTAGGTTTACTAAAATTTTAAATATATACCATTTTCTGAAAATACATATTATCGGGCCTGTTGCGAATTCCGAAAACGAGTGGAATTGCCGCAAATCGAGTTGTTTGCTGTTCTGAACTTCAAAATTGGTCAAAAATTGTCGTTTTCAAAATGTGCGCAGTAGAGTCAGCGGAATTAAAAGTAAATGCTATTTAAAGCATTAAAATAAATTCATAAAATTAAAAACAGAAAATACTAATAAATTTGAACATAATCGTTTAACATCGCAACTTTAACTGTTTAAAGTTGAAATATATTTTAAAAGAATTTTTTGATGAATATCTATTAAATATAGCATGAACAACAAAACCGAGCGGCAAAAACTAAACCGAGCTGTTCTGAATTCCTCTTTAATTTGTATTATCGATATCAACTCTCGCAATCGAAAACTGCTAGAGCTACTTCAATTGAATAATAAAATTCCAGCAACGAAGTTAAAGTCAAGATTAGCTTCTATCTGCTATATTTAAAATGAAATATTTAAAATTAATTTTCAGAAATAGTTTAAAATAAATCTAATCGGATTTAAGATGAACAAGCGAAACAGTCGAGTGCACTCGACAGAAGGATGCCTTTGCAAAACGAAGCAAGTTCGATTCAGATACCTCTAGAAAGGGCAACAATTTTTATACTAATCCTTACATGCCACAGTTTTACGAATATTTAAAAAAACATTTTTATTTCAATTCATATATTTAATTTAATATTATTCGTCACAAAATTAAATATAAATATTCCCGCTCAGGGTAAATACGACACAGTCAATCTTCGCAATTAATATATGACACCCGTTCACTGCAAATGTAGGTAACGAATTGAAAAGTGAAGCAAATGTGCATAGACGTAGGAATAATGAGCGAGATAATGAGCGGGGGCCCTCACTCAATATAGATAGACAATGGTTTTTAGTAGAGCTGGGTCAACCACTCACAATAGTATCGATATATCGAATTTTTAATTTATTTTTAGACTATCGATGTTTCGACTTCGATAGTTAACGAAAGTTGAGCTCATTTTTTGATCACTGTTGTTATGGTCCGAATTGACTATCGCAACCAGATATCGATTCGCCGGATAGCTATCGGCATTACCCAGGGATGAGTAAGACCTCGATATCTGGCAAGTCGGGTAACAATAATTTATATTTTTATTTTCGGAAAAAGTACTCGGACTGGTTTCACAACACCTAACACGGACTATCTGCTGGCAAGGATTCGGTGGACAGATGCTAGAATCCACCTCTACGATGCCCTCCCATCCTATAGTCGGCTTTCGATATTTCTGTGCCGACTCCCTAATCCAAACTTCACCCAACCTCACCACATGCCCATCTCACCCGAATAAATAATTTAACAAACCATTTTTACTATAACGCTATAATATTTAATTATGTTTACTAATTATATAAAAAAAGTTGAGTGGTAACTCTATACCTCAACTGTAGTTTGTTTTAAATTTGAACATGCAAAGCTGATTTTGGTAAAAAGAGGAGAGAATACGCAATGGAAAATGTAAATTAATGTTAATGTAGGAGAAATATGTTATGACAGATTCTCCATTTGTATTAATACAAAAAAAACAAAATGATTTAATTTATGTCCACAAAAACGATTTCAGTTTACGTTCTTGCTTATAATCAACTAATATTGTCGTCGTTATTGACCAAATTCATGCATTCGTCTTCGTTTTCACTTGTGTGCCGGAAATTTCTCTGCTATATACCTAGTAAAACTCTAAACAGTTCGATGTTCTTCAAGGCCTGTCAAACAGTGCTGGACAACGCCTGTTGCTTATCTGGCAACTCCGTTTTTATCGAGTCTCTGGATCTATTAGTGGAGCTAAATTTCAAGTTCTTTTTCTTCACATTACGCCAGCGCTTTTTTTTATATGGAGTTCAGGTTTCTACGAGGCCTTTTTTTAACTGTCAGTACTATGCTTAAGACACATAACTAACAACACTAACAACTATCGCACGACACTGACTAAAATTGAGCTTTCTGGCAACTCTAACAATAATGTAAACAAACTAAATGTCTAAGTTTGTGTATAAGTGCTAAATGCGTTAAATATTTAACATAAATAATAATTTAATTACAAAATAAATAAATACGGTGTGTGTGTGATTATTAATTGGGGGTAAGTATCGATATGGCTTCCCTAACAAGCTCTTTGTGGGGACAGACTAGCAAGATTACAACAATGTATGTAAGTATGCACACATATGCTTATAAACACGTACATAAATATTAACAATTATAACTTAAATTTCTACTGGTGGACAATATCAATCAAGGGACTTTATGTGGGCGGCAACTCGAGCGCGGGGAGGTTCTGCGTCTGCGCGGATTAGCTGGCCGCGCCAAACTGGAAAGAGAGAAAGTAGAAGATTTGAGCCCATGGCGCCAACGTAGGCCACCGCCCACACCCTGAGATTAATAGTCTAATGTTCTGCCGACTGAGCTATCCGGGCAATATCCGACCGACGTGCCTCATTGTTTGAGGTCCTTGGCGTGGAAGATTCCGAGCGGGACGCCCTGCAGGGTTTCCAGCTCATAGAGGCTGTTTCCCACTGCCTTCGCAATCCGATACTTTACATACTTCCTGCAGAATTTCGCGTTGACATTTCGGCGGAAGTCACTCATTGTATCCTTCGTGCCTTCATATTGTACCTCCTTTCCGCATTCTCTTAAGCCTGGTGCAACGTCTCCTGGATTTGCCCAAATAAAGCAAAGTATGGCGAAACTCCTATGCCAACGTGAACTGCACTGCATAGCGCCGCCTGTATCTCCGACAATTTCTCATCCCACGTCGTCTGGTCCTCATTCACGTGGGTACGAATCGCTGCCAGCACCGACTGATTCACCCGTTCCGATGCATTCGCTTGCGGTTCTCGAATGCTTGATCCCGTGGTGATGCATCAGCGCTCCGATCTCTTGCGAAGTAAACTGTTTCCCGTTATCGGTATGTATCACCTCCGGTACTCAAAATTGCGAGAAAATCTCATCCTTTAAAATTTTCACAGTTGTCAGTGCCGTCGCGTTCGCGATTGGGCTGAGCCAAACGAAGTTGGTGAAGTGGTCCAGTGCTATGAGGATGTAAGCGTTCCCTCTCCTTGACCTCGGATACTTGCCCAGGAAATCCAGATACAGCTTCTGCATAGGCTGTTCGGTGTGCACTTTCTTCCAAATTAAAGGCCTGGTTATTTGGCTAGTGTGTTTGGTCTCTTTGCACGTTGCACAGCCCAGC
Organism: Drosophila rellima; assembly: GCA_035043635.1. Lineage (NCBI taxonomy): Eukaryota > Metazoa > Arthropoda > Insecta > Diptera > Drosophilidae > Drosophila > Drosophila rellima. The sequence goes on along the minus strand of JAWNMV010000136.1, from coordinate 52,919 downwards.
ACCTGCACCGTCATCCTGGGCCAGTAGTAACACTGCTGGAGCCGCGCCAACGTCTTACCCACACCTCTATGCATCCGGTTCTCTCCATAGTGTGCCTGCTGTATGAGAGTACTGGCGATGGCTTCCGGGATCCACAACTTCCACTAGAATTCTTCCCTGTCCTCGCGAGCGAACTGAGTGCGCTTGAACAGGAGTCCTTCCTGGACTCGAAGATCTGGGAACTGGTCCTTGTGCTCCAGCAATACCTTCAGCCGCTCTAGATACTCGTCGCTCTCAAAAGCCGTGGTCTCAAAGTCGAATAGCTCCAGCTCATCCAGCTCGAATGGTCTAGACAGCATATCGGCCACCACATTGTCCTTTCCTTTCCGATGTTCTATACTAAACTGAAACGCTTGAAGAGCTAACGACCACTTTGCCAGACGTCCACTCAGATCCTTCAGCGACATCAACCACTGTAGGCTGGCGTGATCCGCGATGATCATTAATTCTACGTACGGCCTGAATCTCTCGACAGCCTTAACCGCTGCCAAGCATTCCTTTTCCGTCACGCTGTAATTCAGTTGCGCTCCTCGAAGCTTAGCTGAAAAGAAAGCTATTGGCCTGTCGGAGCCCTCATCATCCCTCTGGAAGAGGATCGCCCCAATACCCACATGGTTAGCGTCGCACTGGATGAAATAGGAAACTCCAGAACTAGACCACAGGTAAGCGCTTTCTTGAGCGCATGGAACGCAGTGACTGCCTCCTCGGTCATCCGGAACTTGGTTTTCTCTTTCAAGCAATGTGTCAGGGGAGCAGATAATCCTGAAAAATCCCGGACGAATCTACGGTACCATCCAGCGGTACCCAAGAAACTCCTCAGCTGTCGTACGCTCTTTGGCACTGGAATCCGGAGAATCGCTTCCACCTTTTCTGGATCCGTCCGCAACGATCCCTCACCGATAACATACCCCAGGTACCGAAGGTACTTGAAACAGAAATTGGACTTCTGCAGGCCAATTGTCAGGTTTTCGGAACTTAGACATTTTGCCACTTTGGACACCAGCTCCATATGCTCCTCAAATGTCTTGGATAGGATGAGTAGATCGTCCAAGTAAACAAAGACCTTGCTCCTAAGTGCTTGGGTATGACACGGTCCATCAATCGGCACAAGCGTTGCGCAGCGTTGCACAGTCCGAACGGCATCATCCGGAACTGGTATAGAGGGCGACCTGGAATTGTGAATGCTGTGTTTTCCCGGCTTTTCCGATCGAGCTCTATTTGCCAAAATGCAGGCTTCAGATCGACGCTACTAATGAAAACAGTGTCATCCACTCGGCTCAGAATAGACTCGGCATTCAGTTTCTGGGCATCCGAACACATCCGATTCTTTCCGGGCTTCCGCACCAAGGTCATTCGGTTGCTCCATGGGCTCTCGCTGAGCTCTATCACTCCTAGTCGCAGCCTTTCATCCACCTCCGCAAAAAGCAACTGCTGGACTGCCGGAGACACCGGATAAAACCGCACCTTCACTGGCACTGCTCCATCTACCAGCTGTTTTGTGTGCTGCTCCAGGTGAGTCTATCCCAATCCTTCCCGTTCGTACGACCTGAACTGACTCTTCACCAATTCTAGCCTCTCCTGCCGTGCTGCGACCAAGATGTGCGGTTCGATTGGCTCGCTCTTCGTCAGGAACTCCGATTCCACTTGATCCAACGCCTCGACTCCTACTATGCTAGGTGCAAGACCGAATTTCCGCCAGAAGTCGATTCCCAAATAGAGGGATTGCTGAAGAAAAGGGCACACGTAAAGCGTGAGTAAACGTTCCATGTTTGCGTAATTTACAGACGCTTCAATTTTGCCGAGAATCCTGTGCTTCGTGCCGCCAGCTGCTTGTACCGTAGTCGTCGATGGCGTCATCTTCAGCCCCAGCTGCTGAATCAACTCCGGGCCGCCTGTTCCAAGCAGACTCATGGATGCTCCTGTGTCCAATAGATCCACTAAATGCCGTCCTTGGAGCTGAATCTCAGCAAAAACCTGCCGGTCGTCGTTGACCGCCACCTGAACCGAGTCGCACATGCGCCGGCGTTCCCGACTGCGTGTTCTGTATCTGCGCCTGCTCCTCGACCGGATTTTTATTAAAGATTCGTGCTCTGGCTTCTTCATATGCGGTTCGTCTCATTTCCACGGGCTGTCGAGCCGACCAATTAGTATCGTTCAGGTGCGCTTCCTTTTTTTCTGATATTTTAGACTTAAATATCCTTATATTTTCCTTAAACTTATTATCTACAGCTAACATGCAATTTGATTGCCGGGCCTGCAGAGCATGACTCCTCCACCTTCGTCATGCTCCGTCGACTGTTTCCCGATTGGGAATTCCAAAAGAGGGACGTAAAAACTAGAGCTGAGAAAACATCGATAATGGAGATATTCGATATTTTCAAGGTTTTCTGTACAAAAATTCGATATTATCGATTGTATCGTTTTTCACCAACATCTATTTATTCAAATAACAAAAGTGATAATTTTAAAGAAGTTCAGTCTTTCAAGACAATATTAAAAAATTAAAATCTGATAGTTCACAGTACAAATAGAAAACGAAACAAATATTTTAAGAACTTGTTCATAATTTGACAACTTCCAGCCGCCAACAACAATTAATTTTGCTCTTGCGTCAAAAACCGTGTTATGGTCGGCGCTGAACTATCAAAGCTATCGATTCGATAGGCCCCAGCTGTTACCAGGGCCACCTATGGGCAGTAGGCAAAACTGATGAACCGGCTTAGAATATCGGCGTCGACTAACACATTCCAAACTTAGGATAGTAGGGATTAGGGAATAAGAAGATTAGGATTTTGACAAGAGAATATGAGGTTAGGGTTGTTTTTAGTTGAGTTTTGGTTAGAGAGAAGGAGATTCGCGTGGTTGAGGCAAGAGAAGAGATAGTGTAGTCGTGCGCGGTAACAATCTGTGAAACAAAATAAATAGTATGAAATAAACACAATATACACGACACGTAAACGCCGCAGCAGCCACAAAATACGCACACATAACGAGGGTCCTAGACGGAGCAGCACGCAACACAGCACACCACACTACCGGATGAAGCAGAGGCTGGATCGCACACACAAAGAGGCAGGAACCGAGCATATGTGTGCATACTTACATACATTGTTGTAATCTTGCTAGTCTGTCCCCACGAAGAGCTTGTTAGGGAAGCCATATCGATACTTACCCCCAATTAATAATCACACACACACCGTATTTATTTATTTTGTAATTAAATTATTATTTATGTTGAATATTTAACGCACTTAGCACTTATACACAAACTTAGACATTTAGTTTGTTTACATTATTGTTAGAGTTGCCAGAAAGCTCAATTTTAGTCAGTGACGTGCGATAGTTGTTAGTGTTGTTAGTTATGTGTCTTAAGCATAGTACTGACAGTTAAAAAAAGGCCTCGTAGAAACCTGAACTCCATATAAAAAAAAGCGCTGGCGTAATGTGAAGAAGAAGAACTTGAAATTTAGCTCCGCTAATAGATCCAGAGACTCGATAAAAACGGAGTTGCCAGATAAGCAACTGGCGTTGTCCAGCACTGTTTGACAGGCCTTGAAGAACATCGAACTGTTTAGAGTTTTACTAGGTATATAGCAGAGAAATTTCCGGCACACAAGTGAAAACGAAAACGAATGCATGAATTTTGTCAATAACGACGACAATATTAGTTGATTATAAGCAAGAACGTAAACTGAAATCGTTTTTGTGGACATAAATTAAATCATTTTGTTTTTTTTGTATTAATACAAATGGAGAATCGGCCATAACATATTTCTTCTACATTAACATTAATTTACATTTTCCATTGCGTATTCTCTCCTCTTTTTACCAAAATCAGCTTTGCATGTTCAAAATTAAAACAAACTACAGTTGAGGTATAGAGTTACCACTCAACTTTTTGTTATTTGTTCGTGTTGCATTGGCAACACTGCCTTTCTGCTCGTAGGCAGAAAAAGATTGAGAATTTTACGCCGCTAAAAATTGTTTAAGTTTGAGTACTAAGCTTTAGTGTGAAATATCGTATGGAATTTGTTTAAGAATAGGGATTAAAATGTTAGGTATAATTATAATTAGTAAACATAATTAAATATTATAGCGTTATAGTAAAAATGGTTTGTTAAATTATTTATTCGGGTGAGATGGGCATGTGGTGAGGTTGGGTGAAGTTTGGATCAGGGAGTCGGCACAGAAATATCGAAAGCCGACTATAGGATGGGAGGGCATCGTAGAGGTGGATTCTATCATCTGTCCACCGAATCCTTGCCAGCAGATTGTCCGTGTTAGGTGTTGTTAAACCAGTCCGAGTACTTTTTCCGAAAATAAAAATATAAATTACTGTTACCCGACTCGACAGATATCGAGGACTTACTCATCCCAAGGGAAAAGGGTCAAGGATCAGGATTCCGCCTTAAGCAGGCGGCTGAATTTTATATTAAAAAAAATTAAATAGAAAATATCGTCGACTTTGCCCGGCGCGCATCGGACAACCAGCTTTGATTGGACCGCGGGGAGGACCACAAAGCCTCACCTGTTGCTGCCACGGTTAGGTGTGGTGTGGCGTCTGGTTAAGGATGGCGATATCGAGTAGTCAGATCTAGGGGCTGGTCCAGGAATGGAACCATTAGTTCTAATCTGCGTTGCCGTTCCTAGGCCTGATGAAGTACATTTCGTTTACAATTAAAGCTCAAGCAAAATAAATACTTGCTATATTAGTCTAGACCATGGCTGTGGTCCGCGTCTTGGATTTTCTTTGCCAATTCGTTTGTTGTCCAGACTTGTCAGTGTCTAGTATCGCTAGCGTTCCATAGTCCAAAATGTCGATTTGTGAGTAGGAGCCTGCTGGCATGTAGGAGAGACGATAGTTACCGACGGATACCCATCCTCGCCCATATTCATCTCACCCAGTTTTTGTTTTTGATAAGTTATATTCGATAGTTTGTGTTTGTAGTTTCTTTTTGTTTCTTTATTTGTCAGCCCATACATTTTTAGTACCTTGCGATTATTATAAAAATAACCGTTGTTATTACAGGGTATTTTTTTTTGCTTATCTGGTTGATTAATAAAAGTAAAAGTTATTTTTAGGACAATTTTCATATTTATTAATATAGGGTATTATATAGGATAAGGTTATAAAATTAGGGAAAAAAAGTAGCTTGTCCACTTTCTGTTATTTATTATATTTGTTGAATGTTTTAGAGAATAATTTATAAAAGAAAAACAAAACAATAAATATAATATACACAAATACAATAGATAACAAACTTAAATGGTAAGGGGAGCAAGTAGTAAGAAGAAGAACATTAGGAGATTAGCAAATAAATATTTAGAAATAGAGCAATTGGTTAATCGAGGAAAGGGAATGAGCTCGGTCAATAAGGATCAACAGTCGGCTGAGCGTAAGCTAAGACGCAGCCTTGATTTTTTCCGATATAGAGGAGTGGAGGAAATGAGTCCCACGACGCGATCGCAGGCTGCTAAGCACGACGCTGAAGAAGAGTCGGCAAAGCACGGGGGATCTGCCATTGAGTCAGAGTCCCTACGTAACGCAGTCGGAGGCGCGCGACAGTACACGGAAGCAGTTCCGAAGCAACGGTATTCCGAGTTGCTGAATCCGGAGAAACCTGTTGCTCAACATGGGGATGCCGTAGGAAATGCGCAGACGGCAGAGATCCCGAGCGAGATATCTGATATAAATGTCGCGTTGTTCCAGGCACAGGAGACTTACAGGACAGCAATGTCGTCACAGCTGTCCGAATTCCAGGCTGAGATCCGCATGGAAATGCTGGCCTTCATGTTGGAGATCCAGGACACGGTTAGGAGCGCGCGTCAAGCAGATCCCGCGCCATCAAAGCAGATCCGGGAACCAACAGTTGCGGCTCCCGCACATGAAGCAGCTTTTAATTACGCCAATAGTTGGACTGATAGTAGGGCACTGGAAGCGCAGCAGATGGAGCAAGAGGGATATCGGATCGGCAGCAAAGCCGGACTAGTTCTCCAGGACCCAGCTCAAGCGGACGTGCACATTTCCGGTCAGATCCTATGCAGGTTCGGCGCTGGGGGCTTACATTCGATGGAAGCTCTAAAAGTATGCCCGTGAAGGAGTTTATATATCGCGTGGAGCATATGAAAAAATCTTACTAGTTGCCCTGGGCTGAGGTGATCCGGGATTTCCATCTGCTTGTGGACGGGAGAGCCAAAGAGTGGTTCTGGATGCACGCGAGGACCGAAAAGGTGATGGATTGGCCAAATTTGAGGTACTGTTTGCAAAAACAGTTCCAGACCCGGAAGTCCAGCTTCGAGCAGGAGCAAGAGCTTCGGGAACGGCGACAGCGACCTGGCGAAAAAAATGTTTCCAGGAAATGCTATCTCTTCGGTCAAGACTGGACACACATTTCTCCGATCGAGACTTGATCCGGGTGATCAAGGTCAAAATTAAGGATAGCATATCCCGAGAGATCTACCCTATGTATATCACCAGCCTAGATATGTTGAGGGATGAGTGTCACGATGTCGAGAAGTGGGTAGCCAATCGATGGAGTCGCCCACCGGGCAGACAGCCGCCGCTGAGGCCTTTTAAGGAGCGACACCTGGTCCATGAGGCGTATGTTTCCGAGCCGGAGGCAATTCCCGAGGAGGAATCGCCTGAAGCGGTGGAGGCGTTGTATAGACCGCACCCTGGCGGAGGCGAGAATGCTCCTCCCTTAGTGTGCTGGAATTGTGCGCAGGGCGGGCACATATTTTGGGAATGAGAGTCCCCGGTGCGTAACATTTTCTGTTACCGCTGTGACCTGCCGGAGGTAGCTTTGCCGCAATGTCCGAGATGCCAATCGGGAAACAGTCGACGGAGCATGACGAAGGTGGAGGAGTCATGCTCTGCAGGTCCGGCAATCAAATTGCATGTTAGCTGTAGATAATAAGTTTAAGGAAAATATAAGGATATTTAAGTCTAAAATATCAGAAAAAAAGGAAGCGCACCTGAACGATACTAATTGGTCGGCTCGACAGCCCGTGGAAATGAGACGAACCGCATATGAAGAAGCCAGAGCACGAATCTTTAATAAAAATCCGATCGAGGAGCAGGCGCAGATACAGAACACGCAGTCGGGAACGCCGGCGCATGTGCGACTCGGTTCAGGTGGCAGTCAACGACGACCGGCAGGTTTTTGCTGAGATTCAGCTCCAAGGACGGCATTTAGTGGGTCTATTGGACACAGGAGCATCCATGAGTCTGCTTGGAACAGGCGGCCCGGAGTTGATTCAGCAGCTGGGGCTGAAGATGACGCCATCGACGACTACGGTACAAGCAGCTGGCGGCACGAAGCACAGGATTCTCGGCAAAATTGAAGCGTCTGTAAATTACGCAAACATGGAACGTTTACTCACGCTTTACGTGTGCCCTTTTCTTCAGCAATCCCTCTATTTGGGAATCGACTTCTGGCGGAAATTCGGTCTTGCACCTAGCATAGTAGGAGTCGAGGCGTTGGATCAAGTGGAATCGGAGTTCCTGACGAAGAGCGAGCCAATCGAACCGCACATCTTGGTCGCAGCACGGCAGGACAGGCTAGAATTGGTGAAGAGTCAGTTCAGGTCGTACGAACGGGAAGGATTGGGATAGACTCACCTGGAGCAGCACACAAAACAGCTGGTAGATGGAGCAGTGCCAGTGAAGGTGCGGTTTTATCCGGTGTCTCCGGCAGTCCAGCAGTTGCTTTTTGCGGAGGTGGATGAAAGGCTGCGACTAGGAGTGATAGAGCTCAGCGAGAGCCCATGGAGCAACCGAATGACCTTGGTGCGGAAGCCCGGAAAGAATCGGATGTGTTCGGATGCCCAGAAACTGAATGCCGAGTCTATTCTGAGCCGAGTGGATGACACTGTTTTCATTAGTAGCGTCGATCTGAAGCCTGCATTTTGGCAAATAGAGCTCGATCGGAAAAGCCGGGAAAACACAGCATTCACAATTCCAGGTCGCCCTCTATACCAGTTCCGGATGATGCCGTTCGGACTGTGCAACGCTGCGCAACGCTTGTGCCGATTGATGGACCGTGTCATACCCAAGCACTTAGGAGCAAGGTCTTTGTTTACTTGGACGATCTACTCATCATATCCAAGACATTTGAGGAGCATATGGAGCTGGTGTCCAAAGTGGCAAAATGTCTAAGTTCCGAAAACCTGACAATTGGCCTGCAGAAGTCCAATTTCTGTTTCAAGTACCTTCGGTACCTGGGGTATGTTATCGGTGAGGGATCGTTGCGGACGGATCCAGAAAAGGTGGAAGCGATTCTCCGGATTCCAGTGCCAAAGAGCGTACGGCAGCTGAGGAGTTTCTTGGGTACCGCTGGATGGTACCGTAGATTCGTCCGGGATTTTTCAGGATTATCTGCTCCCCTGACACATTGCTTGAAGGAGAAAACCAAGTTCCGGATGACCGAGGAGGCAGTCACTGCGTTCCATGCGCTCAAGAAAGCGCTTACTTGTGCTCTAGTTCTGGAGTTTCCTATTTCATCCAGTGCGACGCTAGCCATGTGGGTATTGGGGCGATCCTCTTCCAGAGGGATGATGAGGGCTCCGACAGGCCAATAGCTTTCTTTTCAGCTAAGCTTCGAGGAGCGCAACTGAATTACAGCGTGACGGAAAAGGAATGCTTGGCAGCGGTTAAGGCTGTCGAGAGATTCAGGCCGTACGTAGAATTAATGATCATCGCGGATCACGCCAGCCTACAGTGGTTGATGACGCTGAAGGATCTGAGTGGACGTCTGGCAAAGTGGTCGTTAGCTCTTCAAGCGTTTCAGTTTAGTATAGAACATCGGAAAGGAAAGGACAATGTGGTGGCCGATATGCTGTCTAGACCATTCGAGCTGGATGAGCTGGAGCTATTCGACTTTGAGACCACGGCTTTTAAGAGCGACGAGTATCTAGAGCGGCTGAAGGTAGTGCTGGAGCACAAGGACCAGTTCCCAGATCTTCGAGTCCAGGAAGGACTCCTGTTCAAGCGCACTCAGTTCGCTCGCGAGGACAGGGAAGAATTCTAGTGGAAGTTGTGGATCCCGGAAGCCATCGCCAGTACTCTCATACAGCAGGCACACTATGGAGAGAACCGGATGCATAGAGGTGTGGGTAAGACGTTGGCGCGGCTCCAGCAGTGTTACTACTGGCCCAGGATGACGGTGCAGGTGCTGGGCTGTGCAACGTGCAAAGAGACCAAACACACTAGCCAAATAACCAGGCCTTTAATGGGGAAGAAAGTGCACACCGAACAACCTATGCAGAAGCTGTATCTGGATTTCCTGGGCAAATATCCGAGGTCAAGGAGAGGGAACGCTTACATCCTCATAGCACTGGACCACTTCACCAACTTCGTTTGGCTCAGCCCAATCGCGAACGCGACGGCACTGACAACTGTGAAAATTTTAAAGGATGAGATTTTCTCGCAATTTTGAGTACCGGAGGTGATACATACCGATAACGGGAAACAGTTTACTTCGCAAGAGATCGGAGCGCTGATGCATCACCACGGGATCAAGCATTCGAGAACCGCAAGCGAATGCATCGGAACGGGTGAATCAGTCGGTGCTGGCAGCGATTCGTACCCACGTGAATGAGGACCAGACGACGTGGGATGAGAAATTGTCGGAGATACAGGCGGCGCTATGCAGTGCAGTTCACGTTGGCATAGGAGTTTCGCCATACTTTGCTTTATTTGGGCAAATCCAGGAGACGTTGCACCAGGCCTAAGAGAATGCGGAAAGGAGGTACAATATGAAGGCACGAAGGATACAATGAGTGACTTCCGCCGAAATGTCAACGCGAAATTCTGCAGGAAGTATGTAAAGTATAGGATTGCGAAGGCAGTGGGAAACAGCCTCTATGAGCTGGAAACCCTGCAGGGCGTCCCGCTCGGAATCTTCCACGCCAAGGACCTCAAACAATGAGGCACGTCGGTCGGATATTGCCCGGATAGCTCAGTCGGCAGAGCATTAGACTATTAATCTCAGGGTGTGGGCGGTGGCCTACGTTGGCGCCATGGGCTCAAATCTTCTACTTTCTCTCTTTCCAGTTTGGCGCGGCCAGCTAATCCGCGCAGACGCAGAACCTCCCCGCGCTCGAGTTGCCGCCCACATAAAGTCCCTTGATTGATATTGTCCACCAGTAGAAATTTAAGTTATAATTGTTAATATTTATGTACGTGTTTATAAGCATATGTGTGCATACTTACATACATTGTTGTAATCTTGCTAGTCTGTCCCCACAAAAAGCTCTTTAGGGAAGCCATATCGATACTTACCCCAAATTAATAATCACACACACACCGTATTTATTTATTTTGTAATTAAATTATTATTTATGTTAAATATTTAACGCATTTAGCACTTATACACAAACTTAGACATTTAGTTTGTTTACATTATTGTTAGAGTTGCCAGAAAGCTCAATTTTAGTCAGTGTCGTGCGATAGTTGTTAGTGTTGTTAGTTATGTGTCTTAAGCATAGTACTGACAGTTAAATAAAGGCCTCGTAGAAACCTGAACTCCACATAAAAAAAAGCGCTGGCGTAATGTGAAGAAGAAGAACTTGAAATTTAGCTCCGCTAATAGATCCAGAGACTCGATAAAAACGGAGTTGCCAGATAAGCAACAGGCGTTGTCCAGCACTGTTTGACAGGCCTTGAAGAACATCGAACTGTTTAGAGTTTTACTAGGTATATAGCAGAGAAATTTCCGGCACACAAGTGAAAACGAAGTCGAATGCATGAATTTGGTCAATAACGACGACAATATTAGTTGATTATAAGCAAGAACGTAAACTGAAATCGTTTTTGTGGACATAAATTAAATCATTTTGTTTTTTTTTTGTATTAATACAAATGGAGAATCTGTCATAACATATTTCTCCTACATTAACATTAATTTACATTTTCCATTGCGTATTCTCTCCTCTTTTTACCAAAATCAGCTTTGCATGTTCAAATTTAAAACAAACTACAGGTGAGGTATAGAGTTACCACTCAACTTTTTTTATATAATTAGTAAACATAATTAAATATTATAGCGTTATTGTAAAAATGGTTTGTTAAATTATTTATTCGGGTGAGATGGGCATGTGGTGAGGTTGGTTGAAGTTTGGATTAGGGAGTCGGCACAGAAATATCGAAAGCCGACTATAGGATGGGAGGGCATCGTAGAGGTGGATTCTAGCATCTGTCCACCGAATCCTTGCCAGCAGATTGTCCGTGTTAGGTGTTGTGAAACCAGTCCGAGTACTTTTTCCGAAAATAAAAATATAAATTATTGTTACCCGACTTGCCAGATATCGAGGTCTTACTCATCCCTGGGTAATGCCGATAGCTATCCGGCGAATCGATATCTGGTTGCGATAGTCAATTCGGACCATAACAACAGTGATCAAAAAATGAGCTCAACTTTCGTTAACTATCGAAGTCGAAACATCGATAGTCTAAAAATAAATTAAAAATTCGATATATCGATACTATTGTGAGTGGTTGACCCAGCTCTACTAAAAACCATTGTCTATCTATATTGAGTGAGGGCCCCCGCTCATTATTCCTACGTCTATGCACATTTGCTTCACTTTTCAATTCGTTACCTACATTTGCAGTGAACGGGTGTCATATATTAATTGCGAAGATTGACTGTGTTGTATTTACCCTGAGCGGGAATATTTATATTTAATTTTGTGACGAATAATATTAAATTAAATATATGAAATGAAATAAAAATGTTTTTTTAAATATTCGTAAAACTGTGGCATGTAAGGATTAGTATAAAAATTGTTGCCCTTTCTAGAGGTATCTGAATCGAACTTGCTTCGTTTTGCAAAGGCATCTTTCTGTCGAGTGCACTCGACTGTTTCGCTTGTTCATCTTAAATCCGATTAGATTTATTTTAAACTATTTCTGAAAATTAATTTTGAATATTTCATTTTAAATATAGCAGATAGAAGCTAAACTTGACTTTAACTTCGTTGCTGGAATTTTATTATTCAATTGAAGTAGCTCTAGCAGTTTTCGATTGCGAGAGTTGATATCGATAATACAAATTAAAGAGGAATTCAGAACAGCTCGGTTTAGTCTTTGCCGCTCGGTTTTGTTGTTCATGCTATATTTAATAGATATTCATCAAAAAATTCTTTTAAAATATATTTCAACTTTAAACAGTTAAAGTTGCGATGTTAAACGATTATGTTCAAATTTATTAGTATTTTCTGTTTCTAATTTTATGAATTTATTTTAATGCTTTAAATAGCATTTACTTTTAATTCCACTGACTCTACTGCGCACATTTTGAAAACGACAATTTTTGACCAATTTTGAAGTTCAGAACAGCAAACAACTCGATTTGCGGCAATTCCACTCGTTTTCGGAATTCGCAACAGGCCCGATAATATGTATTTTCAAAAAATGGTATATATTTAAAATTTTAGTAAACCTAAATGCATAAGTTTACTTATCACTTTATTAACACTTGAATTCAATAATTAATTTAGAGATTATCTTAGAGACGTGCGTAGTGTCACTAAGCAAATAGCTTGAATGTGTCATTCATTATTGTTTGCGGAGCGGGAAATATTTTCAGAGTGGACGCTCCGCAAACAATAACGAATGACACATTCGTTTGTATGGGATGAGTTCTCTATAGGTTATTTGCTTAGGGTTTTGTGCAACCAAACGCCATATCGAACTCAATCAAACGCGAGAGTTCGTAGCTGACCTGGCTGCGTGTATTTCACATAACTTAGTAAGATTTCTAAGCAGCGTTTTGTGCAACCTAACTCCACATCGAACTCAAACAAACGCGAAAGCTCATAGCTGTCTTGGCTGCGTGTATTTCATACAACAAAGTAAGAATTCTGAGCTGCGTTTTGAACGGCCGAGTACTACGACGAACTCAAAGAAATGTGTGAGTTCGTGGCTGTCTTTTCTACAGGAAACTTCTACTTCTGAGTAGCGTTTTGTTGAGCAGCTATGTTGAACTCACGCAAATGCGAGAGCTTATAGCTGACTTGGCTGGAAGGATTTAACGCCTTGAGACGATTCTGATTGCTGAGCGCGCCCCTGACAGCTTATACCTTCAGGGATGTGCAACTTAATCCTGAAATTTTCTGTGCACCGGCTGTATAGAATTTGGTCAGCTCATGTCTGAAATCCCAGCTGGGGTGTAAAAGCGAATGAGGGATTTACATGAGCTCGGATCGCAGAACTGTGAGCGCGCTGTACGAATGCTTTTCACTTCTCTGTGCAAAATTTACGAGTGGGTTATTTTTAAGTAGGGTGACTTAAAATAGGAGTATACACAAGTAAATAATAATGAGAAACGAATATTAATTAAAGTACTTTATTACTGATATAAATACATATATAGTATACATTAAAAAAAAAATTTTTTATGAGATTGACTTGTAAGTCGGGTCTAGGTTGGTGTCTCTTGTCTGTAGGGTCTAATCAGCATCCGAACATACCGCAGAGATCCTGTTGGACCGGGTACAAACGTTTTCCATAGAATACCCTTAAAATAACCAATCTCTTGCCCATACTTGAACTGGAAGGTTCCAAACAAATTGCTGTCAATGAAAGAAAAAATATATATGTTATTAAATTTAAAAATTATATCATAAATTTGCTCCATAATGGAGCCTCCGTTTATATTAACAAACAGACACGTATTTAGACAGACAAGCTCGCTTCATTATCGAAAATTTGGTGTGAAAATATCAACACATATGGAAAATGAAACAGGTGTACAACTTTTTCTTTAAGTGAAAATTAATTATTTAATGAACACTCATTGGAAAACAATAATTTTATTTATGGGAGGTAAGATGATTCCGATTTATTTAACACCAAAATTAGAACTAATGTACAACCTGATCTTATGCTGCAAGTCAACTATGTTTATGCTAAAGCAAAGTACCCAGTAGCTGAAAATAATGTTTGAAAGGTATCAACACCATATAAAAAAAACTGGCTGGAAATTATTTTGTAAGGCTATTTCTAAACCCATGTATTCACTACCTAAATGTGAACTGCTCAGAAAAATTTCGGGTGTTTTACAACACAGTGTGGTAAACAGCTTGTAGATATATTTTGACTTCTCAAAACATCGATTCAATCAGTGTTTCGACTGGTCGAAATATTTTTGATATGAAATGGCGGCAGAATAAAAGCCAGATTGAGCTTCTCGTACACGAAGAGAGAATCCAAATGATTGATGAGGTGCAACAAAGGCCAATATTGTGGGACTTGACCAAAAAAAAATGTTGATGGAATTTTTATAAAAAGTGCCCTGGAGAAGTGGTTATTTATCCCATATTAGTCATTGCCACTTATCTTATCATGTCCAATTGGTCCAGTTTCCATTTTTGTTATTCGCAATTTTATTTATTTGTTTGTTGTGCACAGCTGACGCAACAATGTGACAAATCCACTTTTCAGAGATTATTGGTGTTATGCTGTCACACTACAATTTGTAAGCCAGATATCAAAACATTGAACATTTTGAGCGCCCAAAATATTTTCAGTTACTGGGTACTTTACTGAAATCTTTTTTCCTATAGCCTAGTACGGAGACTTATAAAATTTGTATCGGCTTAAAGTGCTCAATATTTTTCTGTCCACCAGCAGAAAAATAGTTTTCATAATAGAGATGGGCACGTGCCTCCCTTTGAAGGCCGGGCCCGGCTCGAGCCCGAAACATATTTTTAAGGCCCGGCCCGGCCCGATATTACTATAGGAAAAAAAAATTTAATTTTTTCCTTATTCATTTTGCCGCTTTGTCGCCTTCTTCTTCTTATAAACACACGTGAAACTAAGTTTGACAAACTTATCGATAAGTGTCATATCGACAAAAGAGATGTTTAAATAATATAGCAGTGAATTATAGATATATTTTTACCAATCGATATTAAAATATTTTTTAAATCGTGACTTTTCGGGCCTACCGGGCTTTTGGATTAGGTCCGGGCCCTCACGATAAAAAGCCCGTTTTCTATTTTCATGCACGAAGCCCGGGGATTTTTTGAAGAGGCCCGCGGGGCACGAAGCCCGCACAGGCCCGTGCCCATATCTAGTTCTTAATATAGGAGACATATGCGATGGCACGCAAGCACAGCGCTTGTTCGGTGCACCCATCTCTTTTCAACCTCCTATGTAGATTCTTCATTTGTATTAATACAAAAAAACAAAATAATTATTATTCTTGCTTATAATCTACCAATATTGTCGTCGTTATTGACCAAATTCAAGCATTCTTCTTCGTATCCACTTGTGTGCCGGATATTTCTCTGCTAAATACCTAGAAAAACTCTAAACAGTTCGATGTTCTTCAAGGCCAGTCAGCTGTTTGCAAACACTTCTGGAATACGCCAGTTCCATTTCTGGCAGATTAGTTTTTTCTTAAATCTCAGGATCTACTAGCGGACACAATTGTCAAGTTCTTTTTCTTCATATTCCGCCAGCGTTTTTTTGTATAAAGTGTCAGTACTATGCTTAAAGACGGGAATCTGGGTGTTTATGTTAAAGCAAAGTACCCAGTAGCTGAAAATCTTGTTTGAAAGGTAACAACTCCATATAAAGCAAGCGGAACAGTTGAGTGCAATCGACAGTAAGATACCCTGAGCCTAGGTAAAACGCAGCAAATTCGATTAAGATATCTCAAGAAAGCGCAATATTTTTATAATCATCCTTAATTATCGACGAATCTTTTCTATGGCAGCTATCATACATACATATATAATATAAATGAGTGTATGTACCAACTTGCACGATAGTATTAAATTTTGTAAACACATTATAAGGAAAAAATAAAAAAAACCGAAAATTAAAACGACCTCTAACAGACGGGCATGGTATCCCCCTACCATCTGACCCATGTACCGATTGTTTTGGCGCTGGCAAGTGTGTAATACATGCATTCAGGAAAACAATTTAACTTAACGAAATACATAAAATTCTGCATGCACCGCCCGGACTCGAACTCGCGTCTCATGTTTAGCATGCCGCCCACCTTTCACTTTGACCACTGCGCCAGTTAGGCAGACGCTGGCTAACTCGATATACATAAATACATACATTCTGGCAGAGTAAATATAAAATGAATTTATTAATCGTTTTAATTATATTTCCTTGCTGCCACAAACTTATTAATATCTTCACTAATTATGAACAATCCAGTTGAAAATTGATAATTAGATGATGGGCATTTAAAGATTTAAGGCCTGTCTCCAGCACCGCGAAAAATTTATGTCAGAAATTTGCTAGTTATTTCGTGTATGTGGGACATAACTAAAACAGTGTAACCATATATCGAATCAGCTGTGTATTTGGCTGCATTTTTCACTAGACACATCCGAAATAATTGACAGCAATATATTCCTGAGCTGTCAATCAGCTGTTCTCTCAGTCCACAAACGCAATCGGTAGGCTATTTTTCGATTTACTCAAGAAACGAAAACGTAAAATAAAAATTCCTGGCACAGTGCTGGATACCCGGCTTTAGCCTACAACCCTAAATTAAAGGTGATGTCAGGTTTTTTCGAATTACGCCCTTCACAGTGAGCGTGGCGAAATTTCAACATAAACTCGATCTGCCCGACTTAATGGGGAGTCTATTTTCCAAATTTGGTGGTCCTAGCCCTTACCGTCTCTGAGATCCTTTTGTTTACGAGGTAAAAGTCTAGTGACGAAAACATTTCCATTCCCCAAAATTTCTGATATTCAATTTTGTGACGAACGAAATTAAATAACTTATTCTACAAAAATAAAAACAGTTTTTCATTCTGCACATTGCGCAATAAGGTCCCGATCCTTCTCACATAATAAAAATAACATTTTTTCGCAGTGCCGAATGCCAAACTGTGTTTTTTTTTTGAATAAGTTATTTATACAATTAATATCGTTCGTCAAAAAATCAAAATACCTTTCAAACGATATATAGAGCATATCTGTAGCTTCTATCGCTTGGATACTTTAGGGGTGTCAATTTTAGCGGGTTTAAGCGATTTCCCTAAACTAGCTATTTTTAGAAATAGTCGTAACACAAACGTTTCTAGTTTTTTGATGGGGAATAGATCCACATTCACAAATATAAGCTATTTTAACGCTTTGATACAAACAAACAAACAAAAAGACTGACTTTTTATTTCATTTTTGGAATAAAATAAAAAATAGTACCAAAAAGCTCTAACGGCCCCATTTGCTGCAATATTCTAAACTTCGCCCCTTCCATTTACACCTGCTTATCTCACGAACCAGGTGAGCTTTCAATAGTATTAGAATGCACTTTAGCTAGTTAGATCTATTCCTTTCGATCGGTTCCGACCCGATCGGACAGTCCTAGCAAATTTTCCATTCTTCCTGTGTAAATTACTAGTCGCCTTTTGCAGCCTTCGTGATGTTTTCGTCACTAGCGTGGACTGCCGTCCGCAGTGATATATATACTTTATGGGGTCGGAGATGCTTCCTTCTGCCCGTTACATACTTTGGCACAAACTAAAGCAAAGTACTCAGTAGATGAAAACATTTTGGGCGCTCAAAATGTTTAATGTTTTGATATCTGGCTTACAAACTGCAGTGTGACAGCATAACACCCAAAAGCTCTGCAAAGTTGACTGGTCACACTGTTGCGACACTGCGCACAACAAACAAATAAATAATATTGCGAGTAAAAAAAGTGAGAACATGGACCAAGTGAACATACTACCCTAATTATGGGATTAATGGCCACTTATATGCTGTTCTGAAAGAGGCCGAAGAAGAGCAGGAACGCAAACGCATATTTGCGAGAAAGAAAGATCAAGGGGCGATATAGTAACGTAGCTTTCCCAGGCATTTTTTATGTTTTTTGTCGGTCAAATCCCACAAGATTGGCCTCCGTTTCACCTCTTAATTCTCCTTATTCGCTCTTCGTTTTCGAAAAGCTCAATTCGGCTCTTATTTTGCTGCTTCTTGTTGGCCGTCATTTCTCATCAAAAATATTTTGACTAGTCGAAACACTGATTGAATCGATGTTTTGAAAGGTCAAAATAAATCTTCCAAACTGTGTTGTAAAACAACCGAAGATGCGAAAGGCGACTAGCAATATATACAGGAAGAATAGAAAATTTGCTACAACTGTCCGATGAGATCGAGGTATAAACCGATCGAAAGGTATAGTTTTAAGAAAAAAAAGTGCATATTTAAACTTTTATAAACTCACCTGGCTCGTGAGATAATCAGGTATAAGTGGGACGGGCGAAATTTATATGATTGCAGCAAATGGGGCCGTTGGAGCCTTTCGGTAAATTTTCTCTACGATTTTTATTAAAAATACGCGTCGAATGACACCTCAATCATAAATCCGTTCAGGGGTTCAAGAGATAATTAAATTTGAAATCTTTAGTGGCCTTCCCATGAGATGAAAAGTCAGTTTGTCTGTATCAAAGCGTTGAAATAGCTTAAATGTGTGAGTGTGGAAATAGCCAATCATAAAATTAGAAACTCTTGTTCTATGATTTTTTCGAGAAATCGATAGTTAAGCGGAAAACCACCATAAAAGCCACTGATATGTTTTTTTAGGCATACCTTTAATCTTTTTTTGTGGAGTAGATAGGTAAAGAGCCACAGGTGAAATAAGATTTCTTTGGTTTTATGACATATAACACAGAAAATTCGTTTTGGCAAGATATTCCTGTTATCTCTATATACCTTTACATTGCTTGCTTACTACATGCATGTTCACTGCAGAAATAACCAGTGCTGCCAGATAGAGTAGTTATGTTATGTGAAAATGCGTATTTTGATTTATTCAAAAGAGCTAAGCATTGAAGCCTTCCTGCAAATTTATTTTATTTTAATTTTATTTATTATATAATTAATGGATTGTTTAGAATTAGTCGATATTAATCATCAATTAATTAATAAGATTGTTAACTGAATATATACATTTCACTTAAAATATATAGAAGACTGCAGCAACAAAGTGTCGTAGAAAGAAAAATATTACAAGTGTACCTTAAAGATCTACCAAATACCATTTCAACTATATAGAGAACATATCTGTAGCTTCTATGGTTTGAATATTAGGGTGGTTTCAAGTTTAGCAAATTTTAGCGATTTCCCGCTAAACTATTTTTTTTTCGAAAAAGTCGATTGACAAAAGTTTCTAGATTTTTGATTAAGAACAAGTTCTTATTCAAACTTTTAAGCTATATCAACGATTTGATCCAAACAGACAAACTGACTTTTCATTTCATTTTGGAAAGGCCCTTAAAAATTTCATTATTTAATTATCTTTTGAACCACTAATCGGATTTTTATGATTGAGGTGTATGAGGTGATCGACGCGTACTTTTGATAAGAATCGATCAAATTGAAACAATTTACCGAAAGGCTCCAACGGCCGCATTTGCTGCAATCATTTAAATTTCGCCCCTTCCACTTACTCATGATTATCTCACGAACCAGGTGAGTGTTTAAAAGTCTTAGTATGCACTTTTGTTAGTTATAACTATACCTTTCGATCGGTATATACTCGATCCGATCGGACAGTCATAGCAAATTTTCCATTCTTCCTGTGTATATTACTAGTCGCCTTTCGCACCCTTCATGATGTTTTCGTCACTAGAGCGGACTGCCGTCCGCAGTGATTGCATTAAAAAATTTTCTAAAATAAAAATTAAAACAAAATGGAGCATATACCCACTGCGGCAATTTGTCCACACTTACTGTGTAGCATATTTGCGAGTGAAAAGAAAATGGCCGTTAACAAACATTAAAAATTCAAACATATTAAACAATAACCCACCGCGCCAATTTGCTTGCACATTGAGTGTGACCTATTTGCGGGTGCAAATATTGTTTAAATAAAATAAACCCAAACTTCCGCGATAGTGAAAGCGAGCGCTAAAGAAGGTTGCGTTATAAAATGGAGTATGGCAGTTTACTAGATAAGCTAAGAAGTGTGGAATGCACTCAAAAAAAGCCGCCTAGTGGACTGTGTGGCAACCGTACCTTATTAAGCGAAATGCCAAAATGGATGAATACGGACCACCGCGCCCAGTGCCAAACTTAAACTAATGGGCCGTGCTACAGTCGAGCATACTCGACTGTCGGAGACCCCGTACTTACTATGGAAAAGCAACTCCTGGTTTAAAGAAAATAATATAAATCTGTACATATATAAAACATTGTTTCAGAAGGTATAAGACAATAGAAAATTCCCAATCTGCGAGTCTGATTGTGGTATCTCTTGATTTTCGACTGATTGTTCCTATGGCAGCTATATGATATATCGGACCGATTTCAACCAAACTTTGTCAGAATGTATAGGACCATCCTATATGCATATTCTGTTAGATTGGTTGAGATATCCTTTAAATTATCTTTTTAATTAAGATATTTTTAATGTATGTAAATATAACATTAATATAAATAATAATGAATATTATATTAAAAATAATATATAAAATATAAGTAAATAATAAATATTACATTAAACATCAATAATAAATAAAAAAAAAATATATATATATCTGTCCGTGACTGGATTCGAAACCGAGACCCATGGCCCAAATGAAAATTTTAGATAAAACGGACGCTCAACACACTGCGCCACAGAGCTATTTTAGGATTAACTGTTTATTGTAGGTTTCATTATTACAGGACCATAAGTCAACCTTCATTGTTGTTGTTGTCTAATTGTTTTGTAATTGTTGCTGTTAAGGTAAAGCAAATATAGGCAAATTTAGTTGTTTAAAACATGGCGGATAACATTGGCTTGGTCTATGCTTAATTAGAACGCTCTAACTTTTAAATTGCACTAATAATTTAAAATGATTTGATTTTAAGGCGTTCAAGGGGGGCGTGGCCAAAATCTAAAACAAACTTGATCTGCTTGCAATATAGACGGACCTACATACCAAGTTTGAAGTCTCTAGCTCTTATAGTCTCTGAGATCTAGGCGCTCTTACAGACGGACGGACAGACGGACATGGCTATATCGACTCGGCTGTTGATGCTGATCAAGAATATGTACACTTTATGGAGTCTGCCACGCCTCCTTCTGCCTGTAACACACATTTTTTTTATGACAAAGTTAATAGACCCCTGTAATTTTTTTAAGTACGGGGTCTAAAAAGTGAGAATTAAAAGATGAAACCAATGAATTATTAAAAATGAAAAAATACACAAAATGTAAAACAGAGAACCACACAAAAGTTACACACACAGCCAACACTAACATTAACTGAAATAAATTAAAATTTTTTTTTTTTTTAAAAGTTCCAAAAAATCTTTTTGCTTTCCGTCAGAATTCTACGAAAAGAGGAAACATACCACACTGCATATCTACACTTTTATAACTGCATAACTACCGCAACACTTACAAATAAAACAACTGTACTTGGGTGAGTGAAACCTTTTCTTTAATAACACGGGGGCTCCGGCTACAGTCGAGTGTGCTCGACTGTAGAATACCCTGTACCCTGGCTCTCCGATAGGTCATACATATGTGCGCTACGTTAGGCATGCCGAACGTGTGATGATGCGGCATAAACTTTTTGACAAATTTTTCGTATTACATCTATGTGATCTAGTGAACCGATTTAAATCAAATTACAAATTCTGAATCTGTGAGTTTGGTTGACTTATCTCTAAAAACAACAATAATTTTCGTACTTTATCTTAAAATTCGTTCCTATGGCAGCTATTTGATATCAGATTTCAACCAAACTTGGTCAGGATGTAAAATACCATCCCAAATGCGTATTCTGTTAGTTTGGTTGAGATACCTCAAACAACAAAAAAGTTTATCATACTAAAACTTGATTTTCGACTAATCGTTTCTATGGCAGCTATATCACATAGTGTTTCGATTTTGACCAAGTTTGCTCAGGATGTATTGGACTATCCCACATGCATATTATCTCAGTTTGGCTGAGATATCTCAAGCAACAAAAAAGTTTTTCGTACCAAAACTTGATTTTCGACTCATCGTTCCTATGGCAGCTATATGATATAGTGGACTGATTTTAACCAAGTTTGTTCAGAAAGTATTGGACCATCCCACATGCATATTGTCCTAGTTTGGCTGAGATATCTCACACAACAAAAAAGTTTTTCGTATCAAAACTTGATTTTCGACTGATCGTTCCTATGGCAGCTATATGATATAGTAGACCAATTTTAGCCAAGTTTGATCAGGGTGTATGGGACTGTCCAACATGCATATTGTCTTAGTTTGGAAGAGATATCTTAAGCAACAAAAAAATTTTTCATAATAAAACTTGATTTTGGACTGATCGTTTCTATGGCAGCTATATGATATAGTGGTCCGATCGAAATTTAAAAACAAACTTGATATGCGCCCGCTATCCAGGAACCTACATACCAAGTTTCAAGTCTCTAGCTCTTATAGTCTCCGAGATCCTTTGACTCAAACAGACGGACAAGGCTCAATCGAATCGGCTATTGATACTGATCAAGAATTTATATACTTTATAGGGTCAGAGATGCTACCTTCTGCCTGTTACATACACTGCACAAAACCATAATACCCTTTTTGACCATTTTCAATGGGCACAGAGTACAAAATGCTAACATTTTTCGTTTGAGATTTGAACTGGAAAATTATTCAGATTTTTTAAAGAAGTTTAAAACAAAAAAAAAAAATTTTAAATTTGGATCCGAAAGATTTGCGTTAGAAATTCACTACAATTTTATTTAAATTAAAGAAAGAAGGGAACGATTTCCAAATTTAAGCAGGACTCAGTCTATCCTTAACGATTATGAAATCGTGAGGAATGAACCCTTGTATAGGTCAATAGTGTTGCATATAAGGCAAAAAATAAGGGGTAGTGCTGACGTAGCACTTTGCTCCTATAGCGTTAAACGAGCTCTAGCGCTTCATTACGCTGATAACCGCGGTGCTAAAACTCTCGAGTAGAGACCCGAGCCCGAAACAAATTTTTGAGGCCCGGCCTGGCCCGGTCAAATTTTCAAGAGGCCCGACCCGGCCCGGGCCCGGCCCGATATTACCATAGAAAAAAAATTTCTTTTTTTTTCTCATTCATTTTACCGCTTTGTCACCTTCTTTTTCTTATAAACACATGTGAAATTAAGATTGACAAACATATCGATAAGTGTCATATCGACAAAGGAGATGTGCAAATAATATAGCAGTGAATTATAGAAATATTTTTACCAATCCATATAACATTTTTTTAAAATCGTGACTTTTCGGGCTTTTGGCTTAGGCCCGGGCCCGCCCGAAGCCCGAGGATTTTTTGAAGAGGCCCGCGGGACACGAAGCCCGCACAGGCCCGTGCCCATCTCTACTCTCGAGTATCAGTTGAGTCAGATAACCCAAGGTACGAAAACCTTGGAGGAATCCTACATGGAGGTCAACAATCATTTCTCGTTGAGACTAAACAAATTAAGGGCAGGTGCTTTAATTGAGACTTATGGAGACAAAGCTTTAGATGTTTTTATAAGAGGTCTTGAAGGCGACGCTTCCAAGTTACTAGTGATCCAAGGTCCGAAAAATCTGCCTGAAGCATACTCTTTTTGCTTGGAATTGCAAAATGTTTCTTTTAGGGGTACCCTTGCCAAGCCTACCTACATGGGTACATTTACCAACCCTACCCAACAATACCGTCAACCAAATGCTCCTCGATTCCCGAATTACCAATCACCTGCTAGAATGCCAATGATCACAGGGCACAATGGCGGTTCAGGCAGAAGTGCACAATCCTTCCAAAGATTTCAGGTCCCGAGACCGGCATTAAAAATTGAATCAAATAAATCAGGCCAATCGTATCAGTCCGGGCTTAGCGCTCGTAGAGAAGAGGATGCCGGCGACAAACGAAGCCCAAGCCACCTTTCCCCGAAACCGTTGAAAAGAGCACAGAGACAATAGTACCTTCTTCAAACTCCGTTCTAAACGAGACTATCCAGGGGTTAGTGCAAGAAAACCAAGAGGGGTTAGTTGAGGGTTCTGTTGAGGCGAACGAAGGAGAAGTGAATTTTATGACAGAAGCCTCTCTAGTGTACCATACTTAGAGTATAGAACCAGGGATGGGGCTAAGTTGCACCTTCAGGTTTGAGCTTGTTCCATATAGCCAGGGCGACAAAGTTGTTGTGGCCAACAAACAGATCAAAACAAAAAGAAAAGCCGAGATAAAAATCAGAAGAGGTACATAGAAGGGTCACCATCAAAACGAGGTCAGGGAAAGAAGAAAATCACTCCCTTACCTTAAACACACAACACGCTACACTAAATGTTTATTAGAATATAGCATGTAAACGAAAAATGTATAGATTAAGTCAAATTTTGTACTAATATGTCATTATAATTTTTTACACACACTTACATTTAATAATATTCTACCAATTGTTATGCTAACTACATCAACTAACACCAACAAAAGGTATTCCGAAGACACTCAGCCTCGCCAATCCAACCTGCACGCCAACATGTTGCAGAGTCGGAGAACGGCGAATCATTCCGATTGGGACGATAGAAGTCAAAGCAAGCAGCAGCTCTCATACACCGATACTTATTATAATACAACTTTAAAACTTAAATTAAACCGTCTTATCAATTTTACCTGGCCGCACTGAGGAAATAAGGACGCTGTTTTTCACCCCTTGTCTGGAGCAAATACACCGTCTTCCCTTCTAATTGATTCTACTGCGATACATGGAGATCGTTCTCAGGTAGCGACCCAAACCTAAAGACGTGCAGTTACCCAAACTGCATAGCTTATATGTACATATGGGCTAATCCAGCTTTGCGAACGTTTCTTTTTCATTCGCTCGCGTTCAGATTGGTAAATTTTATTGAAATTTTCTGGAAAATGCAGATCCTTGGGAGAACTTAATTTTGCATAATAACCAAAAACAAATGCTAATACAAACAAGCGGAAGTAAGATATGTACCTTGAGCCTAGGCAAAACGCATCAAGATCAATTAAGATATCTCTAGAAAGGGCAATAATTTGTATACCAATCCTTAATTATCGACCAATCATTTCGATGGCAGCTATCATACATATATGATATCTTTACGAGGTAAAAGTCTAGTGACGAAAACATTTCTATACCCCGAAATTTCCGAATTCAAATTTTTACGACGAACGATATTAATTGTTTAAATAGCTTATGCTTAAAAAAATCAATTGTCCATTCGGCACATTGTGCAATAAGGTCCCGATTAGAGATGGGCACGGGCCGCCCTTTGAAGGCCCGGCCCGGCCCGAGCCCGAAACAAATTTTTAAGGCCCGGCCCGGCTCGTAGCGGTCAAATTTTCAAGAGGACCGGCCCGGACAGGGCCCGGCCCGATATTACTACAGAAAAAAATTTAATTTTTTCCTTATTCATTTTGCCTCTTTGTCGCCTTCTTCTTCTTATAAACACACGTGAAAATATGCTTGACAAACTTAGCGATAAGTGTTATTTCGACAAAAGAGATGTGTAAATAATATAGCAGTGAAATATATAAAAAATTTTACCAAGCGATAATAAAATATTTTTTAAATCGTGAATTTTCGGGCCTACCGGGCCTCCGGGCTTTTGGCTTAGGCCCAGGCACGCACGAAAAAAAGGTTAAGGTATCTCAAACAACAAAAGAGTTTTTCGTATTAAAACTGGTCCTTCCTATGGCAGCTATATGATATAGTGCTCCGATTTCAACCAAATTTGGTCGGGATATATGGAGCCATCTCTGATGCTTATTCTGACAGTTTGGTTGAGATATCTCAAACAGCGAAAAAGTTTTTCGTACTAAATCCCTTTTTGACCATTTTCAATGGGCACAGAGAATAAAAATTATAAGAAGTTTATATAACAGGTAATTTCTTCCAAACGCACTCAACGAAACGTTATGTGTCATACATAAAAAAACGCGAGATTGTTCATACTAAAACATATTAAAAATTAAAAAATATCGTTAGAGCCGTTTTTTCTAAAACCTCCAAAAGTTGTGATAAAATAGCTATTTTCACCTGTAGCCATTTATATATATGCTTAAAAAAAAAGTTTAACGGTATGCCTGAAAGCCCTTCAAAATACCTTTACCAACGACAAATAGAACATCTATATCTTCTATCGTTTGGATACTTTGGGGGTGTCAATTTTAGCGGGTTTTAGCGATTTCCCGCTAAACTAACGATTTTTCGAAAAAATCGTAAAACAAACATTTGTAGTTTTTTGATGGGGAATAGATCCACATTCACAAATATAAGCTATTTCGACGCTTTGATACAAACAAACAAACAGGAGGACCGATTTTTCATCTCATTTTGGGAATTAAATAAAAAATTGTACCAAAATGCTCTAACGGCCCCATTTGCTGCAATAATCTAAATTTCGCCCCATCCATTTACACCTGCTTATCTCATGAACCAAGTCAGGTTTCAATAGTCTTAGTATGCACTTTTGTTAGTTAGTGCTATACCTTTCGATCGGTATATAACTTGATCTGATCGGACAGTCATAGCAAATTTTCCATTCTTCCTGTGTATATTACCAGTGATCTTTCGCACCCATCGCGATGCTTTCGTCACTAGCGCGGACTGATTGGGACGTATGGCTTCAATACTTTGTATACTGTTTCAACACGATCCGCTCTATGGCTTATAATTATTGTCCATATGAGTTTTCGGCAAACAAAGTAATTTGCCATCTTGTTTTAATTCAGTAAATAGTATAAGCCCATTATTTAATATAGAACACTATGCTAAAGAAAGTAAATATTGATTAGAAGTAGCATATAAATGAGCAAGAATAATGAATGAAGAAAATAAAAGAAGGAATAAGCAGGCATACGACTTAAAGATAAAAGACATAGAAATATCAATGGCAGATCAACTGTCTCTAGAAGTTAGAATTCATAATAAAAAAAAATTTATATATATATAAAAACGGCCTGAACAGCCAAAATAAAATAAATACAAATATAAAACAAACACAATTTTTTTTTTAAATATTTAATTTTTATATTTTTATATTTTTAACAATTTTAAAATTTTTTTAAAATAAATACACTTAATTAAAAATAATTACATTATATTACGTTATTCTTCTAAAAAGGGAGGTGTAGTGTGCAAATTATAAGTCTTTGTTGTGTTAGTTAAATTTATTTAACTTAATGTCGGATTAACATCGCGACGTGTATTTAACAGAATGACGACCTGTTTGCCGGAGTTGTGACGTGTGCTATCGACGACGTGTATTTCAGAACTAAATTGAACATTATAAAAGTTATTAAGAGCTAGATACAAAATATTACAATTTAAAAACATAATAGCATGCAGCCAGGTCGTGGTCGGCAAGCCGACCAAGCATATGCGCGATAACGGATACTGCATAACAGAGGCATCCGATTACCGCCGCTGCCGTCTGCAGCGGGAATGCTGACATGGCGTTCCCACGCTTCAGCATTGCGCGTGCAAGAGCTCGTTAACTACTCCCCCCTCAATTGAAGACCGCCCTCGGCCGATGCTATTTCGGCGATCACCTCGTTCATATTCTTAGCCGTGATTCAATTCTTGATGATGCGCCAATTGACGAAGCCGATGCAGATGATTAAAACGCAGGCTGCGCCAAGGAGAAGCCACATTATAGTTGTGTTAATGCTGTTAACCTCACTCCAGACCTCCTGAATCGTCTCCAAATTACGTTCATTCAGCCGATGAAGGTACGGGAGACTAAGCACGTCCTGATGACCTGTGACATTCAATAAGGGGGACGCTGCGATGCCTGGGACCCGGTTCTGGACGCTGTTGCGGTTAATGTATTTTGTTCCATTAACCGTAGCCCAATCGTTGAAGTGATAAGGTGCGTATGTCTTCGCCGAGACTGGTTCTCTCTAGCTCTGAGTGTGTCTTGAGCCCTTTTGATTCTATCCTGAACCTCTGTTAGTGCTACCCCTGGATGAGATTTCATAACATCCACTGGTCTTTTGTTAGTGGCTGAGTGGCAGCAGGAACTTACCCCTAAAAAATTTCTGACGCCTTTGACCAGTTTATCGGTCAGAAGTGTCTGATCGTTTATAGGCCTGAGGAATACTGGAATTGACATAGGCCGGAGATTGTGGCAGCATCAACAATTAGACATTGAAGGATCAACTTCCATCGTTTCAGGCACGTTATTGTTGTTTTGGACCCTACCACTACATTGACTGGGCTGCCCTTGAGGTTTGTGCTGCTTACTGAAATGCGGGTTTCTTGCACAGCTTGCTATTTTATCTGTTCACGGCGTAGCTTTTTCCAGCTGATGACCTTGCGCCTTCGCGTTTGGCCTGCGCTCTTTTTCCTGGCTACGCGCGAAATTGGCATCGAAAACATATCTTTCATGGTGCGACTCGACTTCTTGGGCGAGAGCCAGAGCCGAAGGCAAGTCCTTGGGTCTTGCCGCGAAAAGTACGTCTGTTAAACCGCGCTTAAGCCCCGATATGAACACCCGCAACGCATCGTCGCGAAATTATTTACATAGGACTTTTGCCATACCTGATTCGTATGACAAATTGACTTTATTCGTCAATAATGTCAGTTTCTTTTCGACCTCGTCATAGTACTGAAGCAAGGAGAGGCCACTCTGTCTTAGAGTACCTAACTCTTGTTCGATGACCTGTATTGGCCGTTTGTCGCTATACGTGAAGTCGAGGCGATCTATTATCGCATCGAAATTTAATACTGTGCCGAATGAAGCCAGCACAGCCTCAGCGGAGCCCCTGATCTTGCTCCTTATTATGATCACTGCCTGATAATGAAGTCAACTACCATCATATGGCCTAAATAGTTTATATGCTGCCGTCGCAGCTTGTCGCCAAGAAACGTAGGTTCCTTGTGCACCTGTAAATTCAGGCAGACATTTGATCACGTCCAGCGGTTCATCGCAACGAACATTGTCTGCGATTTCTATTTCTTGAAAAACTTTAATGGGCGGGGCAGTAATTGTCGAATCTGCAATCTTTCTTGTCACCTCCGCAATTTGGATCTCTAAGCTTTCCCTTAAGGCCTTGTCTCTTGAATTGAACGCTTCTGCCTGTGCTTTCAACGCAGCTGTGACCGCTGACTCTACTAAAGCTTTAATCATTTGGGGGTCCATCTTAGGTTTTGGGTTTTTTATTGGTTCTTTTATTGGGACTGGGCCGCTCTTATTTTCAGGGACGTCGTCCTCAAAATCTGAATTTCCTAGTTTGGGGACCCTGTATTCTTAGAATGCCCTATTCATTGATCGTTGTGAGTCAAAAAATCAAGCCACCAATCAACCGAAGAGTCAACAAATTGTCGAAATGTTAGCAAAACGAAATGTTAGCAAAATGAAATGGCACACGGAACACAATATTCTTGTAGTCAGATATATTATTATTGTTACAAAGGGTTCACGCAAACTTTAAATACGATCGTTGCTGAGCAACCCACTTACATTGTTTTCATTGGGGACGTCCCTAATCGTTGTAAGATGTATTTGTTGGCACTGTTGCTCCCTCGCTGCAGTCAAGATCGAATTTTAAATCGCAGCTATTTTGCGCGCTATTCTGGTGACACACCGCTGCCCGAGGAGCTCCTGCGGCCTCGGTGAACAAATAATTTATTATTGTGCTTTAGCACACACGCTCACTGACCTAGTTGACGTAGGTCAAGAGAGCGGAAAACCCACTGACCGTTTTGAACACTTTGTCAGACGCAATTGTGCTGACTGTTTTTATTTTTTTTATTACAGTTCACTTTCCACAACTGTGGCTTGTTGCGAATTTGTAGAATCAAAGCTCACTTGATATTTTATTATTTAAGTAAGCTTGTTTTTTGTAAACGTTCACTTTCGACAATGGCGGCTTGTCGCGAATTTGTAGAATTAAAGCTCACTTTATATTTTATTATTTAAGTTGGGTTCTTTACTTAGTTGGTCGCCAATTATAAGCTTTTGTTGTGTTAGTTACATTTATTTATTGTTTGCCGGTTTGGCAGGTATGGGTTACAATGTTAACTTAATGTCGGATTAACATCGCGACGTGTATTTAACAGAATGACGACCTGTTTGCCGGAGTTGTGACGTGTGCTATCGACGACGTGTATTTCAGAACTAAATTGAACATTATAAAAGTTATTTAGAGCTAGATACAAAATATTACAATTTAAAAACATAATAGCATGCAGCCAGGTCGTGGTCGGCAAACCAACCAAGCATATGCGCGATAACGGATACTGCATAACAGAGGCATCCGATTACCGCCGCTGCCGTCTGCAGCGGGAATGCTGACATAGCGTTCCCACGCTTCAGCATTGTGCGTGCAAGAGTTCGTTAACTTGCATATGCCCTAAATGAACACACTGTATTAAAACATATAATATGGGACACTTTTTTGCATACAATAACAATTATAAGCTAAACAAACCAGAGCCACTTATATGTATTGGCTCTGGCTCATATTACGCAGCGCGGATTCCTAGTCCACTAGCTGACCGTTTATGCTTACGCTGCATATCCAACGCTCCGGCTGGAGCACATTCCATGAGCATTATATATATGCTCACTAAAACTGGCGTATGCAAGCTACACATACTCCCTCTCACATAAGAATGCTCTTCTGCGACAGAGCGATACATATAATAATATCTATATATTAAGCTTTGAAACGGACAGAGTTCCGAATAAAGATTCATTCGATAAACCCAACTAAACCAAGACAGTCTATACAGAAGCAGAACATCGTGGCAAATGCTCTGTCCCATCAACGAATCAACAACTCGCAAAGGAGGAGTCACCGAAATGTGCATGGATAGCTCGCCTCACCAAACGAATCCTCGAGGCCCCACACCGGTTCCCGGACTTCACCATCGAAGGAAGCCAAGTATACCTTCACCTTGCTCACCGGCCTAAAGAGAGATGTTACGACCATCCAACCACCGGACACTTGGGCACTCGGAAAACCATGGCCCGAATCAACAAACGCTACTAGTGGTCCAGCCTGTTTCCTGACGTGGCACGGTACGTCAAGCAGTGCGAATACTGACAGAAGTTCAAGGTTAGCCAACTAAAGCCTAAAGAACGGATGCTTTCGAGATAAGTGGACGAGCCTTTCGGAGCACTCTGCTCAGACTTCATCGGAACTCTCCCATGTACCAAGCACGGAAAATCAATGTTACTTGTATTCTTCGACATTTTCACGAAATGGGTCGAGCTTATTCCATTGCCGAAAGTTACGTCCGCGCACTTGAACGAGCCTTTCGAGAAAACATTTTCAGCAGATTCGGAATTTCAATAAAACTTGGTCAGGATGTAGAATACCATCCCAAATGCGTATTCTGTTTGTTTGGTTGAGAAACCTCAAACAACAAAAAAGTTTATCAACATAAAACTAGATTTTGGACTGATCGTTCCTATGGCAGCTATATGATATAGTTGTCCGACTTCAACCAAATTTTATCAGGATATATAGGACCATCCCAAATGCATATCCTAATAGTTTGGTCGAGATCTTTCAAACAACAAAAACGTTTATTTTCGACTGATCGATCCTATGCCAGCAATATGATATTGTGGTCCGATTGAATAAATTGTATTTAATTTAATTAAAATAGTAAATCGTAATCGTAATCGTAATAGCTGAAATCGATGTTGCTCATGCCAAGAGTAGCCATCAACTAAAATTTGCTCAGCTTGATGAAGTCCGGCAACACCAAATAATCTCTCCCACTCTTCTTATTCATCGATATCAGCTGGTAAAGGCTGCTGCATTGCGCGCGGAATTTAAATTTAAATGCTTTAATATTTGTGATTCTTTCTGCAGGATTTGTTAAGCATATGAATACAATGATAATAAATGAAAACCTATTGAACATATGTGCGACCTTACTAGCTTATTATTAAACATAATAATTATTATAAATTCAGAGATTTCAGTGCTGTAAAATGATCTGTCGTTGAGGTGCAAAATTATAAAGTGGCATTTATACATATCGCTTTTTGCAATGTATACTAATATCTACATACATATATTTTAACAAAATCGCAATTATGTATTAACATAAACCATGTTAATATATTAAAATAGGATAGAAATTGTAGACAAATGATATCGATAATTTTGCCTATCGCTCGTATTTGCGTTCGCACTCTTCGTACACGTGCTCACTGTTATGTTTTTGCACAAACAAATGTGCATATTCTATCTCGCTCGCACTTGCCCATGTCTATGATTTTGATTTATGTGAATTAAAAGCAAATTTGAAATATCTTCTTTATTTAATAGTCAATCGCTTTGAAACATTCAGGGTCATTAAATTGTCTTACTTCTTATCTCCTGTTTAATTAAGAAGTGTTTTATTAAAGATCGCGTCTGATAATCGTTTTTTGCGATTGGCAGGCGAAAGAGGCGTGGCATCTAAAATTTAAAACAAACTTGATCTGCGCCCGCTATCCAGCAACCTACACACCAAATTTGAAGTCTCTAGATTTTATAGTCTCTGAGATCCTTTGACTCAAACAGACGGACAGACGGACATGGCTCAATCGACTCGGCTATTGATGCTGATCAAGAATATATATACTTTATAGGGTCGGAGATGCTTCTTCTGCCTGTTACATACATTGCACAAAACCATTATACCCTCTTTGACCATTTTCATGGGCACGGGTACAAAAAAAAAAAACGTATGTATATGTTAATGTGTATGTATTTATGTATACTCGTATACCAAAACAACTCCTTGTTAGTGCGTATGTATGTAAGTACACGCATGTATGAACGAAACAATAAGTATGTGTGCACTACTTAACGAAATCGTCAGAGATACAAAGCAGCCTTTCGAATGAGCAATAATGGCACATTATTGCAGCAACCGAAATCAAGCATTCTTACTTGTTCAACATTTGACACGACCAGTCTAATTGCTCCGCAAAATAAATTAATTAAGAATGCTAAAACTCGACGTTAAAAGAAATTAAATTATTAAAAATAATACAAGTTCTACAAAAGTTTAGTAAGTCAAAAGTGATTTAAACCTATACCTTTATTTGTATATCGTGTAAATATAAAAAAAGAAGAAAAATACAAAAAAAAAAAATAAATAAAAATAAAAACAAGCGGAACAGTCGAGTGCAATCGACAGGGCAATCATTTTTATACTTATCCTTAATTATCGACCAATCGATTCTATAGCAGCTATCATACAAGTTAACAGCCTGCAATGCTGTGCATTCCAAGTGCAGTTGACCCCCCTATCTTCATCGCTGCCCGCGATGAACACGAGCTGCGAACGACCTACCCCTCGCAGCCACCCGCGCCAAGACAATATTTTGTGTGCCGTTGGCTTGCAGAAACAACGGGCCAACGTTCTAGTTTACTCGTCGCCTCCCGCGCCGAGTCAGCATTCTGTAGGCCGCTGGCTGGCAGAAGCAACGTGCCAATGTTCCGTTCCTCTCGCCGCTCCCCGCGCCGAGTCAGCATTCCGTATGCCGTCGATTGACAGAAGCAACGTGCCAACTTTCCATTTCCCTCGCCGCTCCCCGCGCCGAGTCAACGTATTATGTGCTGCTGGCTCGCCACGCTGAGACAGCGGATACAATATCCGCTGTTGCACAACAGCAGCAAGCTAGGGCCAGCGACAGCGGCGCCAGCGAAGCTTCTTGAGAACCGAAGCCGACCGGCTGGAGTTAGACTGGATTTTATGAGCGAAAGAACCAGACGTCAATTGGACTAAGCATTAATTGTTAAAACTAGAATTAAATTAAATAAAAATTATAACGATTGCAACGAAATAATCCCGACTCTTTATTGACGAAGACTTGGAGAATTCATATCCAGGAGGCTTGGATTAATATCAGCTGGAATGACTAGGTAATATCTTCGTGCGCGACAGCGGGGGCGCGCTCGCGTTTACTGATGCCCGAAAAGGGACCCATCAACTAACAGATGGGGACCTAATAGGATAAGTCTAAGAGAATATGAAATTGAAATAAAAAGTGGAACAGTTGTGAAATTGTGTTCTGTTGTGTTCATAGAATTAAGAGACACGTAAATCCAAAAATTCCAAATTAAAGAGAGAAAGACCCGCCGAGGTGGTGACGTTACCTCAAATGCGGCTTAACAATATCCACTGGAGCAAATAAATTGCTATAACCCCAAGACGAATAACAAAAGGAGCGATAAACCCACCGCGGTGATCTGAAAATTCATGAGCGTAATTAAAATGTTGCAAAATAAAAAGAATGAATAAAAATAACCGCTGAGGCAACTTGTTTGCGAGCGGCCCCAATATAAAATAAAAAAGAACATAATGAACAAGGGGGCTCCGGCTAAAACTTGATTTTCGACTAATCGTTCCTATGGCAGCTATATCACATAGTATTTCGATTTTAGCCAAGTTTAGTCAAGATGTATGGGACAATCCCACATGCATATTGTCTCAGTTTGGCTGACATATCTCAAGCAACAAAAAAGTTTTTCGTACCAAAACTTGATTTTCGACTGATCGTTCCTATGGCAGCTATATGATATAGTAGACCGATTTTAACCAAGTTTGGTCAGGATGTATGGGACCATCCCACATGCATATTGTCTCAGTTTGGCGAGATATCTCAAGCAACAAAAAAGTTTTTCATACTAAAACTCGATTTTCGACTGATCGCTCCTATGGCAGCTATATGATATAGTATCCCGATTTTAACCAAGTTTGGTCAGGATGTATGGAACCACCTCATATGCATATTATATTAGTGTAATTTAAATATCTTGAACAACAAAAAAGTTTTTCATACTAAAACTTGATTTTGGACTGATCGTTCCTATGGCAGCTATATGATATAGTGGTCTGATCCAAATTTTAAAACAAACTTGATGTGCGCCCGCTATCCAGCAACCTACATACCAAGTTTCAAGTCTCTAGCTCTTATAGTATCCGAGATCCTTTGACTCAAACAGACGGACAGACAGACGGACATGGCTCAATTGACTCGGCTATTGATACTGATCAAGAATATATACACTTTATTGGGTCGGAGATGCTTCTTTCTGCCTTTTACATACATTGCATAAAACCATTATACCCTTTTTCACCATTTTTAATGGTCACAGGGTATAAAAAGTGGATAATGGTAGCTTACCAGATACGCTCAGTGTTACAGCACAGAAAGAGTCACCTAGTGAGTTGTGGGTTCAGCCGTACCCGAGTCGGCGCTATGCCAAAAAGGAACAATACGGTCCACCCAATACCCAAGATCCGATAAAAATGAAAACAAAAACGAAAATACAAAAGAAATGAAAATGCAATGTAAAAATTAAGAACAAAAATCAAATACCCACTCACACACAATAATCCGTTTGTCACTATTTCCCAACTTATCACTATTGCTATTATTTTAAATAAAAAATACTTAAGTTGTTTTCTACCCCTGTTTAGAATTTACACACGACAGAGGCGACACGAAAGAAAAAACACACAAGGATAAAAACACACGAAATACGGGTGAGTGAAACGATTTCAAGATACTACAGAAATTATAAAAAAGGAAAAGAGAAAATAAAATCACTGTGACTCTATCCAATTTTGTATACCTATTGTCTTGTGGAATCGTTGTCTGAGGTAGATTAGGAAATGGAGGAATTAAAAGAAACCTTAACCAAGTTTGATGCGACTTTGTCGGCATTACTCGAGTGTGCTCGACTGTAGAATACCCTGTGCCCTGGCACTCCGATAGGTCATACGTATGTGCGCTATGTTAGGCATGCCGAAGGTGTGATGATGCGGCATTAACTTTTTGACTAATTGTTCGTATTACATCTATGTGATCTAGTGAACCGATTTAAGACAAATTACAAATTCTGAATCTGTGAGTTTGGTTGACTTATCTCTAAAAACAACAATAATTTTCGAACTTTATCTTAAAATTCGTACCTATGGCAGCTATTTGATAATAGATTTCAACCAAACTTGGTCAGGATGTAAAATACCATCCCAAATGCGTATTCTGTTAGTTTGGTTGCGATACCTCAAACAACAAAAAAGTTTATCATACTAAAACTTGATTTTCGACTAATCGTTCCTATGGCAGCTATATCACATAGTGTTTCGATATTAGCCAAGTTTAGTCAAGATGTATGGGACTATCCCACATACATATTGTCTCAGATTGGCTGACATATCGCAAGCAACAAAAAAGTTTTTCATACCAAAACTTGATTTTCGACTGATCGTTCCTATGGCAGCTTTATGATATAGTAGACTGATTTTAACCAATTTTGGTCAGGATGTATGGGACTATCCTACATGCATATTGTCTTAGTTTGGCTGAGATATCTCAAACAACAAAAAAATTTTTCGTACCAAAACTTGATTTTCGACTGATCGTTCCTATGGCAGTTATATGATATAGTAGCCCGACTTAACCAAGTTTGGTCAGGATGTATGGAACTATCCAACATGCATATTGTCTTAGTTTGGCTGAGATATCTCAAACAACAAAAAAGTTTTTCGTACCAAATCTTGATTTTCGACTGATCGTTCCTATTAAACTGAGTTTTCGTCTTTTAATAAGTGTAATGTATGTACACAAGTTTTAGATAATTTAATAAATTGGTATATATATATATAAAAAAAGGTTACTTTAATACAAAGCACAATTTCCAAACTCAATTGCTAAAACTAAATACAAATATGCATAAAATAGCGTTATTTTGTTTGTTTTTTTTTGAATATTTACGTTTGTTTTTAGAAAATATATATTTACTTAAATAACTTAGAGGCAACGCTGATATGTTCAGCCAGCAAATGCGCTCGTTGCTCACCGTTTAAGCTCCTTGGTGCTCTCAGTGTCTGTAGCTGTCTCTCTCTTGCACGCAGGATTTTGTAAAAACACATAACATACATACATATAAAACACATATATGGCAGTAGTATATGAGAGGGAAGGGGATGGCTAACTCAAGAGAGAATATATGTGTATTGGGGAGTATGGGTGGAGGGACAAGGACTGCCTTTGTTGCTGATCGCCTTAAAAACGGCGATGACACAAATGCAAAACGTTCATCATTATCATCATATTATGATCATTATTACACACACGCACACAAAGTGAACACGAAAAATTACACAAATTTTTAAATATAGTAAACAAATTGAACTAAACTTGCAGTCAAAATTAAACAAAGACTGCACAAGCTAAAAATAATGAAGATGTTGGGAATGAGGGGGATTGGTGAGTGGATGATGCACCTTCTCTACTTCTTGCAAATGCCCACAATGGAATCAATGAGCGGTGAACTCAGCTCCGAGCGCAATGAAATCTTCTAAAACTTGTTGGCCTGATATTTAATGTGAATTGATTTCATTTTCGATGCAGGCGCCTCTCGCACCAACTTGGCAATTTGTCGTGTTATGGGACGCAAATGCTGTGCGGTATAAGTGGAATAATGTTCCAGTGTCAGTGTCCAGTGCTTGTCATTAAATCCGGTGGCAACTCTGGCATTTCCATTGAGCAACTGCAGTGAGAGAAAGAGCGAAGAGGCGGCAATCTCCGATGGCCTGTAACTGGCCAGATCGTAGTCCATGGCGGCCAATTCCAAGAAGTACTTGGACATGGCATGATGAACATCCTCGGCACAAGCAGCCTTCGAGTAGCGACGCAAGAAATGAATGGGCAAAAGACGCGACAGATTGTTATCAATGGTATTCAGGATCTGCAGTTCCATCAATCGAATCTCTCGATCCGAATACGTGTTGTCAGTGATGAAAACAAAGTCAGCCATTGCTGGCGGGAAGATCTCCTCGTATTTTGTGGCTATAAACAGAGCTGTCACACCCACTAACTGCAAATGTTTGCGCTTTGTGTTCTTCACCACCTGGAGATAACGATCGATAATGGCGACGGCCAAATGAAATGTTTCGGCCACCAAATGGAACTGCATATGGACCTCGTTGATCCAATCGATGAGCACCGCACGCATCCGACTGGACACCTCCAGTTGGTTGGCCAAATAATCCACATGAATGGGCTGCTGAATCTCCAGTTCGTACAGATATTCGTAAATGTCATTCACATATTCCGAGACCAAGATTAGATTCTCCATATCGTCAGCATCGATATCTTCAATTTCGGCGTTCAGGCGTTGACTGGAAAGCGCCACTGTTGTTGGCTGTGTTGCTGCAATTGCTTCCGGCAGTCGTCGCAATTTCCCGGGCGACAGCAGCGTCTCCTTCTTGGACATCTCCGGCTTGACCAGTGCTTCCTTCTTGGCCACAACAGCCATGGGCGGTTTAATCACTGCCGTCTCTTTCTTGGCCACAACAGGTTGCTGTGCAGCTGGCACATTGGCCTTGGCCAACGCCTCTCTTAGCTTGGTCAAGGATTTGCGCGCCAAGTTGCTGTCCTCGCGCCGCAACGTGTTCATCTTCTCATCGGAGACAGATTTCGGCTTGGCGGCCGCAGCAAGCTTGCCAGTTGCATTTGCTTTGCCATTGGCCGCTGCGCGTCCCGCCGCCGCCGCCTGCAAATTGCTCGACGAGATTTGTCGCGTGTTGCCGCCGGCGACATTCGTGCGCATCGATTGGGAGCGCAGCAGAGGAGCTGTTGTTGTTGTTGTAGTTTTGACAGCAGCCGCATTGGAATTGTTGATAGCCAGCGGCTGCTTCTTCCAGTGTGTGTCCACGCGTGCTTTGACATCTTTCAGTTTTCTTTGCGCCACATCTTTGGTGGTAACAGCCTACAATGCTGTGCATTCCAAGTGCAGTTGACCCCCCTATCTTCATCGCTGCCCGCGATGAACACGAGCTGCGAACGACCTACCCCTCGCAGCCCCCCGCGCCAAGACAATATTTTGTGTGCCGTTGGCTTGCAGAAACAACGGGCCAACGTTTTAGTTTACTCGTCGCCTCCCGCGCCGAGTCAGCATTCCGTATGCCGTCGATTGACAGAAGCAACGTGCCAACTTTCCATTTCCCTCGCCGCTCCCCGCGCCGAGTCAACGTATTATGTGCTGCTGGCTCGCCACGCTGAGACAGCGGATACAATATCCGCTGTTGCACAACAGCAGCAAGCTAGGGCCAGCGCCAGCGAAGCTTCTTGAGAACCGAAGCCGACCGGCTGGAGTTAGACTGGATTTTATGAGCGAAAGAACCAGACGTCAATTGGACTAAGCATTAATTGTTAAAACTAGAATTAAATTAAATAAAAATTATAACGATTGCAACGAAATAATCCCGACTCTTTATTGACGAAGACTTGGAGAATTCATATCCAGGAGGCTTGGATTAATATCAGCTGGAATGACTAGGTAATATCTTCGTGCGCGACAGCGGGAGCGCGCTCGCGTTTACTGGTGCCCGGACAGGGACCCATCAACTAACAGATGGGGACCTAATAGGATAAGTCTAAGAGAATATGAAATTGAAATAAAAAGTAAAACAGTTGTGAAATTGTGTTCTGTTGTAAACGCGAGCGCGCTCCCGCTGTCGCGCACGAAGATATTACCTAGTCATTCCAGCTGATATTAATCCAAGCCTCCTGGATATGAATTCTCCAAGTCTTCGTCAATAAAGAGTCGGGATTATTTCGTTGCAATCGTTATAATTTTTATTTAATTTAATTCTAGTTTTAACAATTAATGCTTAGTCCAATTGACGTCTGGTTCTTTCGCTCATAAAATCCAGTCTAACTCCAGCCGGTCGGCTTCGGTTCTCAAGAAGCTTCGCTGGCGCCGCTGGCGCTGGCCCTAGCTTGCTGCTGTTGTGCAACAGCGGATATTGTATCCGCTGTCTCAGCGTGGCGAGCCAGCAGCACATAATACGTTGACTCGGCGCGGGGAGCGGCGAGGGAAATGGAAAGTTGGCACGTTGCTTCTGTCAATCGACGGCATACGGAATGCTGACTCGGCGCGGGAGGCGACGAGTAAACTAGAACGTTGGCCCGTTGTTTCTGCAAGCCAACGGCACACAAAATATTGTCTTGGCGCGGGGGGCTGCGAGGGGTAGGTCGTTCGCAGCTCGTGTTCATCGCGGGCAGCGATGAAGATAGGGGGGTCAACTGCACTTGGAATGCACAGCATTGTAGGCTGTTACCACCAAAGATGTGGCGCAAAGAAAACTGAAAGATGTCAAAGCACGCGTGGACACACACTGGAAGAAGCAGCCGCTGGCTATCAACAATTCCAATGCGGCTGCTGTCAAAACTACAACAACAACAACAGCTCCTCTGCTGCGCTCCCAATCGATGCGCACGAATGTCGCCGGCGGCAACACGCGACAAATCTCGTCGAGCAATTTGCAGGCGGCGGCGGCGGGACGCGCAGCGGCCAATGGCAAAGCAAATGCAACTGGCAAGCTTGCTGCGGCCGCCAAGCCGAAATCTGTCTCCGATGAGAAGATGAACACGTTGCGGCGCGAGGACAGCAACTTGGCGCGCAAATCCTTGACCAAGCTAAGAGAGGCGTTGGCCAAGGCCAATGTGCCAGCTGCACAGCAACCTGTTGTGGCCAAGAAAGAGACGGCAGTGATTAAACCGCCCATGGCTGTTGTGGCCAAGAAGGAAGCACTGGTCAAGCCGGAGATGTCCAAGAAGGAGACGCTGCTGTCGCCCGGGAAATTGCGACGACTGCCGGAAGCAATTGCAGCAACACAGCCAACAACAGTGGCGCTTTCCAGTCAACGCCTGAACGCCGAAATTGAAGATATCGATGCTGACGATATGGAGAATCTAATCTTGGTCTCGGAATATGTGAATGACATTTACGAATATCTGTACGAACTGGAGATTCAGCAGCCCATTCATGTGGATTATTTGGCCAACCAACTGGAGGTGTCCAGTCGGATGCGTGCGGTGCTCATCGATTGGATCAACGAGGTCCATATGCAGTTCCATTTGGTGGCCGAAACATTTCATTTGGCCGTCGCCATTATCGATCGTTATCTCCAGGTGGTGAAGAACACAAAGCGCAAACATTTGCAGTTGGTGGGTGTGACAGCTCTGTTTATAGCCACAAAATACGAGGAGA
This sequence comes from Drosophila rellima, assembly GCA_035043635.1. Classification (NCBI taxonomy): domain Eukaryota; kingdom Metazoa; phylum Arthropoda; class Insecta; order Diptera; family Drosophilidae; genus Drosophila; species Drosophila rellima. Next base: position 11,903 of record JAWNMV010000136.1, on the reverse strand, counting down.
TCTTCCCGCCAGCAATGGCTGACTTTGTTTTCATCACTGACAACACGTATTCGGATCGAGAGATTCGATTGATGGAACTGCAGATCCTGAATACCATTGATAACAATCTGTCGCGTCTTTTGCCCATTCATTTCTTGCGTCGCTACTCGAAGGCTGCTTGTGCCGAGGATGTTCATCATGCCATGTCCAAGTACTTCTTGAAATTGGCGGCCATGGACTACGATCTGGCCAGTTACAGGCCATCGGAGATTGCCGCCTCTTCGCTCTTTCTCTCACTGCAGTTGCTCAATGGAAATGCCAGAGTTGCCACCGGATTTAATGACAAGCACTGGACACCGACACTGGAACATTATTCCACTTATACCGCACAGCATTTGCGTCCCATAACACGACAAATTGCCAAGTTGGTGCGAGAGGCGCCTGCATCGAAAATGAAATCAATTCACATTAAATATCAGGCCAACAAGTTTTAGAAGATTTCATTGCGCTCGGAGCTGAGTTCACCGCTCATTGATTCCATTGTGGGCATTTGCAAGAAGTTGAGAAGTGCATCATCCACTCACCAATCCCCCTCATTCCCAACATCTTCATTATTTTTAGCTTGTGCAGTCTTTGTTTAATTTTGACTGCAAGTTTAGTTCAATTTGTTTACTATATTTAAAAATTTGTGTAATTTTTCGTGTTCACTTTGTGTGCGTGTGTGTAATAATGATCATAATATGATGATAATGATGAACGTTTTGCATTTGTGTCATCGCCGTTTTTAAGGCGATCAGCAACAAAGGCAGTCCTTGTCCCTCCACCCATACTCCTCAATACACATATACTCTCTCTTGAGTTAGCCATCCCCTTCCCTCTCATATACTACTGCCATATATGTGTTTTATATGTATGTATGTTATGTGTTTTTACAAAATCCTGCGTGCAAGAGAGAGACAGCTACAGACACTGAGAGCACCAAGGAGCTTAAACGGTGAGCAACGAGCGCATTTGCTGGCTGAACATATCAGCGTTGCCTCTAAGTTATTTAAGTAAATATATATTTTCTAAGAACAAACGTAAATATTCAAAAAAACAAACAAAAGAACGCTATTTTATGCATATTTGTATTTAGTTTTATCAATTGAGTTTGGAAATTGTGCTTTGTATTAAAGTAACCTTTTTTTATATATATATATACCAATTTATTAAATTATCTAAAACTTGTGTACATACATTACACTTATTAAAAGACGAAAACTCAGTTTAATTGGAACGATCAGTCGAAAATCAAGTTTTGGTACGAAAAACTTTTTTGTTGTTTGAGATATCTCAGCCAAACTAAGACAAAATGCATGTTGGACAGTTCCATACATCCTGACCAAACTTGGTTAAGTCGGGCTACTATATCATATAACTGCCATAGGAACGATCAGTCGAAAATCAAGTTTTGGTACGAAAAATTTTTTTGTTGTTTGAGATATCTCAGCCAAACTAAGACAATATGCATGTAGGATAGTCCCATACATCCTGACCAAAATTGGTTAAAATCAGTCTACTATATCATAAAGCTGCCATATAAACGATCAGTCGAAAATCAAGTTTTGGTACGAAAAACTTTTTTGTTGTTTGAGATATCTCAGCCAAACTAAGACAATATGCATGTTGGATAGTTCCATACATCCTGACCAAACTTGGTTAAGTCGGGCTACTATATCATATAACTGCCATAGGAACGATCAGTCGAAAATCAAGTTTTGGTACGAAAAACTTTTTTGTTGCTTGAGATATGTCAGCCAATCTGAGACAATATGTATGTGGGATAGTCCCATACATCTTGACTAAACTTGGCTAATATCGAAACACTATATGATATAGCTGCCATAGGAACGATTAGTCGAAAATCAAGTTTTAGTATGATAAACTTTTTTGTTGTTTAAGGTATCTCAACCAAACTAACAGAATACGCATTTGGGATGGTATTTTACATCCTGACCAAGTTTGGTTGAAATCTGATATCAAATAGCTGCCATAGGTACGAATTTTAAGATAAAGTTCGAAAATTATTGTTGTTTTTAGAGATAAGTCAACCAAACTCACAGATTCAGAATTTGTAATTTGTCTTTAAATCGGTTCACTAGATCACATAGATGTAATACGAACAATTAGTCAAAAAGTTAATGCCGCATCCATCACACCTTTCGGCATGCCTAACATAGCGCACATACGTATGACCTATCGGAGAGCCAGGGCACAGGGTATTCTACAGTCGAGCACACTCGACTGTAGCCGGAGCCCACTTGTTGTTCTTAATTTTTACATTGCATTTTCATTTCTTTTGTATTTTCGTTTTTGTTTTCATTTTTATCGGATCTTGGGTATTGGGTGGACCGTATTGTTCCTTTTTGGCATAGCGCCGACTCGGGTACGGCTGAACCCACAACTCACTAGGTGACTCTTTCTGTGCTGTAACACTGAGCGTATCTGGTAAGCTACCATTATCCACTTTTTATACCCTGTGACCATTAAAAATGGTGAAAAAGGGTATAATGGTTTTATGCAATGTATGTAAAAGGCAGAAAGAAGCATCTCCGACCCAATAAAGTGTATATATTCTTGATCAGTATCAATAGCCGAGTCAATTGAGCCATGTCCGTCTGTCTGTCCGTCTGTTTGAGTCAAAGGATCTCGGATACTATAAGAGCTAGAGACTTGAAACTTGGTATGTAGGTTGCTGGATAGCGGGCGCACATCAAGTTTGTTTTAAAATTTGGATCAGACCACTATATCATATAGCTGCCATAGGAACGATCAGTCCAAAATCAAGTTTTAGTATGAAAAACTTTTTTGTTGTTCAAGATATTTAAATTACACTAATATAATATGCATATGAGGTGGGTTCCATACATCACTGACCAAACTTGGTTAAAATCGGGATACTATATCATATAGCTGCCATAGGAGCGATCAGTCGAAAATCGAGTTTTAGTATGAAAAACTTTTTTGTTGCTTGAGATATCTCGCCAAACTGAGACAATATGCATGTGGGATGGTCCCATACATCCTGACCAAACTTGGTTAAAATCGGTCTACTATATCATATAGCTGCCATAGGAACGATCAGTCGAAAATCAAGTTTTGGTACGAAAAACTTTTTTGTTGCTTGAGATATGTCAGCCAAACTGAGACAATATGCATGTGGGATTGTCCCATACATCTTGACTAAACTTGGCTAAAATCGAAATACTATGTGATATAGCTGCCATAGGAACGATTAGTCGAAAATCAAGTTTTAGCCGGAGCCCCCTTGTTCATTATGTTCTTTTTTATTTTATATTGGGGCCGCTCGCAAACAAGTTGCCTCAGCGGTTATTTTTATTCATTCTTTTTATTTTGCAACATTTTAATTACGCTCATGAATTTTCAGATCACCGCGGTGGGTTTATCGCTCCTTTTGTTATTCGTCTTGGGGTTATAGCAATTTATTTGCTCCAGTGGATATTGTTAAGCCGCATTTGAGGTAACGTCACCACCTCGGCGGGTCTTTCTCTCTTTAATTTGGAATTTTTGGATTTACGTGTCTCTTAATTCTATGAACACAACAGAACACAATTTCACAACTGTTCCACTTTTTATTTCAATTTCATATTCTCTTAGACTTATCCTATTAGGTCCCCATCTGTTAGTTGATGGGTCCCTTTTCGGGCATCAGTAAACGCGAGCGCGCCCCCGCTGTCGCGCACGAAGATATTACCTAGTCATTCCAGCTGATATTAATCCAAGCCTCCTGGATATGAATTCTCCAAGTCTTCGTCAATAAAGAGTCGGGATTATTTCGTTGCAATCGTTATAATTTTTATTTAATTTAATTCTAGTTTTAACAATTAATGCTTAGTCCAATTGACGTCTGGTTCTTTCGCTCATAAAATCCAGTCTAACTCCAGCCGGTCGGCTTCGGTTCTCAAGAAGCTTCGCTGGCGCCGCTGTCGCTGGCCCTAGCTTGCTGCTGTTGTGCAACAGCGGATATTGTATCCGCTGTCTCAGCGTGGCGAGCCAGCAGCACATAATACGTTGACTCGGCGCGGGGAGCGGCGAGGGAAATGGAAAGTTGGCACGTTGCTTCTGTCAATCGACGGCATACGGAATGCTGACTCGGCGCGGGGAGCGGCGAGAGGAACGGAACATTGGCACGTTGCTTCTGCCAGCCAGCGGCCTACAGAATGCTGACTCGGCGCGGGAGGCGACGAGTAAACTAGAACGTTGGCCCGTTGTTTCTGCAAGCCAACGGCACACAAAATATTGTCTTGGCGCGGGTGGCTGCGAGGGGTAGGTCGTTCGCAGCTCGTGTTCATCGCGGGCAGCGATGAAGATAGGGGGGTCAACTGCACTTGGAATGCACAGCATTGCAGGCTGTTAACTTGTATGATAGCTGCTATAGAATCGATTGGTCGATAATTAAGGATAAGTATAAAAATGATTGCCCTTTATAGAGATATCTTAATCGAATTTGCTGCGTTTTACCTAGGCTCAAGGTATCTTACTGTCGATTGCACTCGACTGTTCCGCTTGTTTTTATTTTTATTTATTTTTTTTTTTGTATTTTTCTTCTTTTTTTATATTTACACGATATACAAATAAAGGTATAGGTTTAAATCACTTTTGACTTACTAAACTTTTGTAGAACTTGTATTATTTTTAATAATTTAATTTCTTTTAACGTCGAGTTTTAGCATTCTTAATTTATTTATTTTGCGGAGCAGTTAGACTGGTCGTGTCAAATGTTGAACAAGTAAGAATGCTTGATTTCGGTTGCTGCAATAATGTGCCATTATTGCTCATTCGAAAGGCTGCTTTGTATCTCTGACGATTTCGTTAAGTAGTGCACACATACTTATTGTTTCGTTCATACATGCGTGTACTTACATACATACGCACTAACAAGGAGTTGTTTTGGTATACGAGTATACATAAATACATACACATTAACATATACATACGTTTTTTTTTTTTTGTACCCGTGCCCATGAAAATGGTCAAAGAGGGTATAATGGTTTTGTGCAATGTATGTAACAGGCAGAAGAAGCATCTCCGACCCTATAAAGTATATATATTCTTGATCAGCATCAATAGCCGAGTCGATTGAGCCATGTCCGTCTGTCCGTCTGTTTTGAGTCAAAGGATCTCAGAGACTATAAAAGCTAGAGACTTCAAATTTGGTGTGTAGGTTGCTGGATAGCGGGCGCAGATCAAGTTTGTTTTAAATTTTAGATGCCACGCCTCTTTCGCCTGCCAATCGCAAAAAACGATTATCAGACGCGATCTTTAATAAAACACTTCTTAATTAAACAGGAGATAAGAAGTAAGACAATTTAATGACCCTGAATGTTTCAAAGCGATTGACTATTAAATAAAGAAGATATTTCAAATTTGCTTTTAATTCACATAAATCAAAATCATAGACATGGGCAAGTGCGAGCGAGATAGAATATGCACATTTGTTTGTGCAAAAACATAACAGTGAGCACGTGTACGAAGAGTGCGAACGCAAATACGAGCGATAGGCAAAATTATCGATATCATTTGTCTACAATTTCTATCCTATTTTAATATATTAACATGGTTTATGTTAATACATAATTGCGATTTTGTTAAAATATATGTATGTAGATATTAGTATACATTGCAAAAAGCGATATGTATAAATGCCACTTTATAATTTTGCACCTCAACGACAGATCATTTTACAGCACTGAAATCTCTGAATTTATAATAATTATTATGTTTAATAATAAGCTAGTAAGGTCGCACATATGTTCAATAGGTTTTCATTTATTATCATTGTATTCATATGCTTAACAAATCCTGCAGAAAGAATCACAAATATTAAAGCATTTAAATTTAAATTCCGCGCGCAATGCAGCAGCCTTTACCAGCTGATATCGATGAATAAGAAGAGTGGGAGAGATTATTTGGTGTTGCCGGACTTCATCAAGCTGAGCAAATTTTAGTTGATGGCTACTCTTGGCATGAGCAACATCGATTTCAGCTATTACGATTACGATTACGATTTACTATTTTAATTAAATTAAATACAATTTATTCAATCGGACCACAATATCATATTGCTGGCATAGGATCGATCAGTCGAAAATAAACGTTTTTGTTGTTTGAAAGATCTCGACCAAACTATTAGGATATGCATTTGGGATGGTCCTATATATCCTGATAAAATTTGGTTGAAGTCGGACAACTATATCATATAGCTGCCATAGGAACGATCAGTCCAAAATCTAGTTTTATGTTGATAAACTTTTTTGTTGTTTGAGGTTTCTCAACCAAACAAACAGAATACGCATTTGGGATGGTATTCTACATCCTGACCAAGTTTTATTGAAATTCCGAATCTGCTGAAAATGTTTTCTCGAAAGGCTCGTTCAAGTGCGCGGACGTAACTTTCGGCAATGGAATAAGCTCGACCCATTTCGTGAAAATGTCGAAGAATACAAGTAACATTGATTTTCCGTGCTTGGTACATGGGAGAGTTCCGATGAAGTCTGAGCAGAGTGCTCCGAAAGGCTCGTCCACTTATCTCGAAAGCATCCGTTCTTTAGGCTTTAGTTGGCTAACCTTGAACTTCTGTCAGTATTCGCACTGCTTGACGTACCGTGCCACGTCAGGAAACAGGCTGGACCACTAGTAGCGTTTGTTGATTCGGGCCATGGTTTTCCGAGTGCCCAAGTGTCCGGTGGTTGGATGGTCGTAACATCTCTCTTTAGGCCGGTGAGCAAGGTGAAGGTATACTTGGCTTCCTTCGATGGTGAAGTCCGGGAACCGGTGTGGGGCCTCGAGGATTCGTTTGGTGAGGCGAGCTATCCATGCACATTTCGGTGACTCCTCCTTTGCGAGTTGTTGATTCGTTGATGGGACAGAGCATTTGCCACGATGTTCTGCTTCTGTATAGACTGTCTTGGTTTAGTTGGGTTTATCGAATGAATCTTTATTCGGAACTCTGTCCGTTTCAAAGCTTAATATATAGATATTATTATATGTATCGCTCTGTCGCAGAAGAGCATTCTTATGTGAGAGGGAGTATGTGTAGCTTGCATACGCCAGTTTTAGTGAGCATATATATAATGCTCATGGAATGTGCTCCAGCCGGAGCGTTGGATATGCAGCGTAAGCATAAACGGTCAGCTAGTGGACTAGGAATCCGCGCTGCGTAATATGAGCCAGAGCCAATACATATAAGTGGCTCTGGTTTGTTTAGCTTATAATTGTTATTGTATGCAAAAAAGTGTCCCATATTATATGTTTTAATACAGTGTGTTCATTTAGGGCATATGCAAGTTAACGAACTCTTGCACGCGCAATGCTGAAGCGTGGGAACGCTATGTCAGCATTCCCGCTGCAGACGGCAGCGGCGGTAATCGGATGCCTCTGTTATGCAGTATCCGTTATCGCGCATATGCTTGGTTGGTTTGCCGACCACGACCTGGCTGCATGCTATTATGTTTTTAAATTGTAATATTTTGTATCTAGCTCTAAATAACTTTTATAATGTTCAATTTAGTTCTGAAATACACGTCGTCGATAGCACACGTCACAACTCCGGCAAACAGGTCGTCATTCTGTTAAATACACGTCGCGATGTTAATCCGACATTAAGTTAACATTGTAACCCATACCTGCCAAACCGGCAAACAATAAATAAATGTAACTAACACAACAAAAGCTTATAATTGGCGACCAACTAAGTAAAGAACCCAACTTAAATAATAAAATATAAAGTGAGCTTTAATTCTACAAATTCGCGACAAGCCGCCATTGTCGAAAGTGAACGTTTACAAAAAACAAGCTTACTTAAATAATAAAATATCAAGTGAGCTTTGATTCTACAAATTCGCAACAAGCCACAGTTGTGGAAAGTGAACTGTAATAAAAAAAATAAAAACAGTCAGCACAATTGCGTCTGACAAAGTGTTCAAAACGGTCAGTGGGTTTTCCGCTCTCTTGACCTACGTCAACTAGGTCAGTGAGCGTGTGTGCTAAAGCACAATAATAAATTATTTGTTCACCGAGGCCGCAGGAGCTCCTCGGGCAGCGGTGTGTCACCAGAATAGCGCGCAAAATAGCTGCGATTTAAAATTCGATCTTGACTGCAGCGAGGGAGCAACAGTGCCAACAAATACATCTTACAACGATTAGGGACGTCCCCAATGAAAACAATGTAAGTGGGTTGCTCAGCAACGATCGTATTTAAAGTTTGCGTGAACCCTTTGTAACAATAATAATATATCTGACTACAAGAATATTGTGTTCCGTGTGCCATTTCATTTTGCTAACATTTCGTTTTGCTAACATTTCGACAATTTGTTGACTCTTCGGTTGATTGGTGGCTTGATTTTTTGACTCACAACGATCCACGAATAGGGCATTCCAAGAATACAGGGTCCCCAAACTAGGAAATTCAGATTCTGAGGACGACGTCCCTGAAAATAAGAGCGGCCCAGTCCCAATAAAAGAGCCAATAAAAAACCCAATACCAAAGATGGACCCCCAAATGATTAAAGCTTTAGTAGAGTCAGCGGTCACAGCTGCGTTAAAAGCACAGGCAGAAGCGTTCAATTCAAGAGACAAGGCCTTAAGGGAAAGCTTAGAGAGCCAAATTGCGGAGGTGACAAGAAAGATAGCAGATTCGACAATTACTGCAATTTTCCAAGAAATAGAAATCGCAGACATTGTTCGTTGCGATGAACCGCTGGACGCGATCAAATTTCTGCCTGAATTTACAGGTGCACAAGGAACCTACGTTTCTTGGCGACAAGCTGCGACGGCAGCATATAAACTATTTAGGCCATATGATGGTAGTTGACTTCATTATCAGGCAGTGATCATAATAAGGAGCAAGATCAGGGGCTCCGCTGAGGCTGTGCTGGCTTCATTCGGCACAGTATTAAATTTCGATGCGATAATAGATCGCCTCGACTTCACGTATAGCGACAAACGGCCAATACAGGTCATCGAACAAGAGTTAGGTACTCTAAGACAGAGTGGCCTCTCCTTGCTTCAGTACTATGACGAGGTCGAAAAGAAACTGACATTATTGACGAATAAAGTCAATTTGTCATACGAATCAGGTATGGCAAAAGTCCTATGTAAATAATTTCGCGACGATGCGTTGCGGGTGTTCATATCGGGGCTTAAGCGCGGTTTAACAGACGTACTTTTCGCGGCAAGACCCAAGGACTTGCCTTCGGCTCTGGCTCTCGCCCAAGAAGTCGAGTCGCACCATGAAAGATATGTTTTCGATGCCAATTTCGCGCGTAGCCAGGAAAAAGAGCGCAGGCCAAACGCGAAGGCGCAAGGTCATCAGCTGGAAAAAGCTACGCCGTGAACAGATAAAATAGCAAGCTGTGCAAGAAACCCGCATTTCAGTAAGCAGCACAAACCTCAAGGGCAGCCCAGTCAATGTAGTGGTAGGGTCCAAAACAACAATAACGTGCCTGAAACGATGGAAGTTGATCCTTCAATGTCTAATTGTTGATGCTGCCACAATCTCCGGCCTATGTCAATTCCAGTATTCCTCAGGCCTATAAACGATCAGACACTTCTGACCGATAAACTGGTCAAAGGCGTCAGAAATTTTTTAGGGGTAAGTTCCTGCTGCCACTCAGCCACTAACAAAAGACCAGTGGATGTTATGAAATCTCATCCAGGGGTAGCACTAACAGAGGTTCAGGATAGAATCAAAAGGGCTCAAGACACACTCAGAGCTAGAGAGAACCAGTCTCGGCGAAGACATACGCACCTTATCACTTCAACGATTGGGCTACGGTTAATGGAACAAAATACATTAACCGCAACAGCGTCCAGAACCGGGTCCCAGGCATCGCAGCGTCCCCCTTATTGAATGTCACAGGTCATCAGGACGTGCTTAGTCTCCCGTACCTTCATCGGCTGAATGAACGTAATTTGGAGACGATTCAGGAGGTCTGGAGTGAGGTTAACAGCATTAACACAACTATAATGTGGCTTCTCCTTGGCGCAGCCTGCGTTTTAATCATCTGCATCGGCTTCGTCAATTGGCGCATCATCAAGAATTGAATCACGGCTAAGAATATGAACGAGGTGATCGCCGAAATAGCATCGGCCGAGGGCGGTCTTCAATTGAGGGGGGAGTAGTTAACGAGCTCTTGCACGCGCAATGCTGAAGCGTGGGAACGCCATGTCAGCATTCCCGCTGCAGACGGCAGCGGCGGTAATCGGATGCCTCTGTTATGCAGTATCCGTTATCGCGCATATGCTTGGTCGGCTTGCCGACCACGACCTGGCTGCATGCTATTATGTTTTTAAATTGTAATATTTTGTATCTAGCTCTTAATAACTTTTATAATGTTCAATTTAGTTCTGAAATACACGTCGTCGATAGCACACGTCACAACTCCGGCAAACAGGTCGTCATTCTGTTAAATACACGTCGCGATGTTAATCCGACATTAAGTTAAATAAATTTAACTAACACAACAAAGACTTATAATTTGCACACTACACCTCCCTTTTTAGAAGAATAACGTAATATAATGTAATTATTTTTAATTAAGTGTATTTATTTTAAAAAAATTTTAAAATTGTTAAAAATATAAAAATATAAAAATTAAATATTTAAAAAAAAAATTGTGTTTGTTTTATATTTGTATTTATTTTATTTTGGCTGTTCAGGCCGTTTTTATATATATATAAATTTTTTTTTATTATGAATTCTAACTTCTAGAGACAGTTGATCTGCCATTGATATTTCTATGTCTTTTATCTTTAAGTCGTATGCCTGCTTATTCCTTCTTTTATTTTCTTCATTCATTATTCTTGCTCATTTATATGCTACTTCTAATCAATATTTACTTTCTTTAGCATAGTGTTCTATATTAAATAATGGGCTTATACTATTTACTGAATTAAAACAAGATGGCAAATTACTTTGTTTGCCGAAAACTCATATGGACAATAATTATAAGCCATAGAGCGGATCGTGTTGAAACAGTATACAAAGTATTGAAGCCATACGTCCCAATCAGTCCGCGCTAGTGACGAAAGCATCGCGATGGGTGCGAAAGATCACTGGTAATATACACAGGAAGAATGGAAAATTTGCTATGACTGTCCGATCAGATCAAGTTATATACCGATCGAAAGGTATAGCACTAACTAACAAAAGTGCATACTAAGACTATTGAAACCTGACTTGGTTCATGAGATAAGCAGGTGTAAATGGATGGGGCGAAATTTAGATTATTGCAGCAAATGGGGCCGTTAGAGCATTTTGGTACAATTTTTTATTTAATTCCCAAAATGAGATGAAAAATCGGTCCTCCTGTTTGTTTGTTTGTATCAAAGCGTCGAAATAGCTTATATTTGTGAATGTGGATCTATTCCCCATCAAAAAACTACAAATGTTTGTTTTACGATTTTTTCGAAAAATCGTTAGTTTAGCGGGAAATCGCTAAAACCCGCTAAAATTGACACCCCCAAAGTATCCAAACGATAGAAGATATAGATGTTCTATTTGTCGTTGGTAAAGGTATTTTGAAGGGCTTTCAGGCATACCGTTAAACTTTTTTTTTAAAGCATATATATAAATGGCTACAGGTGAAAATAGCTATTTTATCACAACTTTTGGAGGTTTTAGAAAAAACGGCTCTAACGATATTTTTTAATTTTTAATATGTTTTAGTATGAACAATCTCGCGTTTTTTTATGTATGACACATAACGTTTCGTTGAGTGCGTTTGGAAGAAATTACCTGTTATATAAACTTCTTATAATTTTTATTCTCTGTGCCCATTGAAAATGGTCAAAAAGGGATTTAGTACGAAAAACTTTTTCGCTGTTTGAGATATCTCAACCAAACTGTCAGAATAAGCATCAGA